>CM064563.1:11508131-11620631 GCA_032716605.1 Paralithodes platypus | reverse complement strand
ATTTACAAACACATGTGGCAGTCCGTGGATTCGAATCCAGGATGCTCACACCGAAAATCAACACCTTATGCATCGCACCACGTAGACAGTTAAAGAATGGTGGACACTGCCTACGATTTATTATGCAACTTCGAATCCTGCATATCAATCTAAGCATGTACACACATCCCAACTGCAACTCACGTAGGCTATGCATATGTGAATGGAAAGAGCAATTAATGGGGCCTTAACCACTAGGGAAGTCCTCTCGATAAATTACCCCTGAACCAATATTAATTATTATGTTCCTTCCAACAACCAACTATACTCCTAAAATCGATTTATGAAATTTACAAACACATGTGGCAGTCCGTGGATTCGAATCCAGGATGCTCACACCGAAAATCAACACCTTATGCATCGCACCACGTAGACAGTTAAAGAATGGTGGACACTGCCTACGATTTATTATGCAACTTCGAATCCTGCATATCAATCTAAGCATGTACACACATCCCAACTGCAACTCACGTAGGCTATGCATATGTGAATGGAAAGAGCAATTAATGGGGCCTTAACCACTAGGGAAGTCCTCTCGATAAATTACCCCTGAACCAATATTAATTATTATGTTCCTTCCAACAACCAACTATACTCCTAAAATCGATTTATGAAATTTACAAACACATGTGGCAGTCCGTGGATTCGAATCCAGGATGCTCACACCGAAAATCAACACCTTATGCATCGCACCACGTAGACAGTTAAAGAATGGTGGACACTGCCTACGATTTATTATGCAACTTCGAATCCTGCATATCAATCTAAGCATGTACACACATCCCAACTGCAACTCACGTAGGCTATGCATATGTGAATGGAAAGAGCAATTAATGGGGCCTTAACCACTAGGGAAGTCCTCTCGATAAATTACCCCTGAACCAATATTAATTATTATGTTCCTTCCAACAACCAACTATACTCCTAAAATCGATTTATGAAATTTACAAACATGTGGCAGTCCGTGGATTCGAATCCAGGATGCTCACACCGAAAATCAACACCTTATGCATCGCACCACGTAGACAGTTAAAGAATGGTGGACACTGCCTACGATTTATTATGCAACTTCGAATCCTGCATATCAATCTAAGCATGTACACACATCCCAACTGCAACTCACGTAGGCTATGCATATGTGAATGGAAAGAGCAATTAATGGGGCCTTAACCACTAGGGAAGTCCTCTCGATAAATTACCCCTGAACCAATATTAATTATTATGTTCCTTCCAACAACCAACTATACTCCTAAAATCGATTTATGAAATTTACAAACACATGTGGCAGTCCGTGGATTCGAATCCAGGATGCTCACACCGAAAATCAACACCTTATGCATCGCACCACGTAGACAGTTAAAGAATGGTGGACACTGCCTACGATTTATTATGCAACTTCGAATCCTGCATATCAATCTAAGCATGTACACACATCCCAACTGCAACTCACGTAGGCTATGCATATGTGAATGGAAAGAACAATTAATGGGGCCTTAACCACTAGGGAAGTCCTCTCGATAAATTACCCCTGAACCAATATAATTATTATGTTCCTTCCAACAACCAACTATACTCCTAAAATCGATTTATGAAATTTACAAACACATGTGGCAGTCCGTGGATTCGAATCCAGGATGCTCACACCGAAAATCAACACCTTATGCATCGCACCACGTAGACAGTTAAAGAATGGTGGACACTGCCTACGATTTATTATGCAACTTCGAATCCTGCATATCAATCTAAGCATGTACACACATCCCAACTGCAACTCACGTAGGCTATGCATATGTGAATGGAAAGAGCAATTAATGGGGCCTTAACCACTAGGGAAGTCCTCTCGATAAATTACC
The DNA here is from genome assembly GCA_032716605.1 of Paralithodes platypus. Taxonomy (NCBI): domain Eukaryota; kingdom Metazoa; phylum Arthropoda; class Malacostraca; order Decapoda; family Lithodidae; genus Paralithodes; species Paralithodes platypus. The sequence continues at coordinate 11,618,739 of CM064563.1, read as the reverse complement.
CCTGAACCAATATTAATTATTATGTTCCTTCCAACAACCAACTATACTCCTAAAATCGATTTATGAAATTTACAAACACATGTGGCAGTCCGTGGATTCGAATCCAGGATGCTCACACCGAAAATCAACACCTTATGCATCGCACCACGTAGACAGTTAAAGAATGGTGGACACTGCCTACGATTTATTATGCAACTTCGAATCCTGCATATCAATCTAAGCATGTACACACATCCCAACTGCAACTCACGTAGGCTATGCATATGTGAATGGAAAGAGCAATTAATGGGGCCTTAACCACTAGGGAAGTCCTCTCGATAAATTACCCCTGAACCAATATTAATTATTATGTTCCTTCCAACAACCAACTATACTCCTAAAATCGATTTATGAAATTTACAAACACATGTGGCAGTCCGTGGATTCGAATCCAGGATGCTCACACCGAGAATCAACACCTTATGCATCGCACCACGTAGACAGTTAAAGAATGGTGGACACTGCCTACGATTTATTATGCAACTTCGAATCCTGCATATCAATCTAAGCATGTACACACATCCCAACTGCAACTCACGTAGGCTATGCATATGTGAATGGAAAGAGCAATTAATGGGGCCTTAACCACTAGGGAAGTCCTCTCGATAAATTACCCCTGAACCAATATTAATTATTATGTTCCTTCCAACAACCAACTATACTCCTAAATCGATTTATGAAATTTACAAACACATGTGGCAGTCCGTGGATTCGAATCCAGGATGCTCACACCGAAAATCAACACCTTATGCATCGCACCACGTAGACAGTTAAAGAATGGTGGACACTGCCTACGATTTATTATGCAACTTCGAATCCTGCATATCAATCTAAGCATGTACACACATCCCAACTGCAACTCACGTAGGCTATGCATATGTGAATGGAAAGAGCAATTAATGGGGCCTTAACCACTAGGGAAGTCCTCTCGATAAATTACCCCTGAACCAATATTAATTATTATGTTCCTTCCAACAACCAACTATACTCCTAAAATCGATTTATGAAATTTACAAACACATGTGGCAGTCCGTGGATTCGAATCCAGGATGCTCACACCGAAAATCAACACCTTATGCATCGCACCACGTAGACAGTTAAAGAATGGTGGACACTGCCTACGATTTATTATGCAACTTCGAATCCTGCATATCAATCTAAGCATGTACACACATCCCAACTGCAACTCACGTAGGCTATGCATATGTGAATGGAAAGAGCAATTAATGGGCCTTAACCACTAGGGAAGTCCTCTCGATAAATTACCCCTGAACCAATATTAATTATTATGTTCCTTCCAACAACCAACTATACTCCTAAAATCGATTTATGAAATTTACAAACACATGTGGCAGTCCGTGGATTCGAATCCAGGATGCTCACACCGAAAATCAACACCTTATGCATCGCACCACGTAGACAGTTAAAGAATGGTGGACACTGCCTACGATTTATTATGCAACTTCGAATCCTGCATATCAATCTAAGCATGTACACACATCCCAACTGCAACTCACGTAGGCTATGCATATGTGAATGGAAAGAGCAATTAATGGGGCCTTAACCACTAGGGAAGTCCTCTCGATAAATTACCCCTGAACCAATATTAATTATTATGTTCCTTCCAACAACCAACTATACTCCTAAAATCGATTTATGAAATTTACAAACACATGTGGCAGTCCGTGGATTCGAATCCAGGATGCTCACACCGAAAATCAACACCTTATGCATCGCACCACGTAGACAGTTAAAGAATGGTGGACACTGCCTACGATTTATTATGCAACTTCGAATCCTGCATATCAATCTAAGCATGTACACACATCCCAACTGCAACTCACGTAGGCTATGCATATGTGAATGGAAAGAGCAATTAATGGGGCCTTAACCACTAGGGAAGTCCTCTCGATAAATTACCCCTGAACCAATATTAAACTCGTACTTTCATCCACTTCTCTCAACTTCATAATTATTGCTTCTTTTCACTCTAAACCTTAATATTCCCCGTTTTCGACGTTATAATCTGTTTATACTGACTTTTTTTATGTTCTGCTTTCCGTTTTGTCGTATAATTATATTATCCTCTCCTTTTTATATGAACTGTCTCCACATTGTCACTGAATCCATGTTCTCCATGCTACATATAATGGTTTACATATCTCACTTATACACATATATTTATATATATACAGTATACTGTATATATATATATATATATATATTTATATATATATATATATATATATATATATATCCAGAGTTGAAAGTGTGACAGGGTCAAAATCAAATAATGTTAAGGCCAAAATGTCTGGACACTCGGAGTTTGAAGCAATTTAGTCATAGGTTGAGGGAAAGATGGATTCAGAGAAAGAGTCGGTGAGTGGACGGAAGTTAATGATACAAAAGGCTTTCCTTTCTAATAGAAGAGCTGTGTGAGAGGACGCACTGTGCCCCTGTACAGAGCAATAAGATGTGCAGGGGTAAAGAACCCCTTGAGTTGGTTGAGTACACCCAGCTAAGAGTGAAAGGTGTACTGAGTGAAGAATTTACAGTATGCGTTGGAGTTCACCAGGGCTCTGTGTTAAGCCCTCTCCTCTTTGTTATGGTTCACTCTCACTGCCGTTAATGAGTCCTCGTACATCTTCATTATCACACACACCAGCCACTCCACTGCACAACATCTCTGGGCACCCTATCAGAGGCCTTCTCGAAGTCTACCAACACAAGGTACACATCACTAATTTTAAGTAAATATCTTTCCTGCTGCTGCCTGAAAATAAAGATAGCATCGATTGTACCACGAATTACATAACATCAATAGAAATGCTTTATCTAATCATGCCTTCAAAAACTCTCGTACAGACCTTCATGACTTGATCAAGCATTTTCAGGCCCCTATAATTTCCTCTATCTAACGAATCCCCCTTACCCTTATAAATGTTTACTATTACACTGTTATGCCATTCGTCAGAGATTCTCTCCTCTGAAATGATTGAGTTTATTAGCTCAGTGACCCATCTCACTCCAATATCGCTTGAGGCGTTCATCATATCAGCGACAATGCCAAAGCACCCTGCAGCTTTTCGATCCTTCATTGTATTTGTTGTGCTGCTTACAACAGCTCGCACTATCAAAGGGAATGGGGGAACTCAATGATTGAGTTTTCTTTACTAAGCTGCTCCCTGTTTCACTCAAACTCCATGTTGAGCAATCGTTCATAATATACCTTCCAAGCATCTTGGATTATTTTGTCACCATAAACAATTGTCCCATTATCATTCCTGACTCACTATTCTCCTACAACATCTCTACTGTCATCCTTAACCCACCTAGTTAGGTTGAAGGTCCCATTGGGATATTCTGTTACACACTTAGTCTATGACCAAGCCCAAAATAATTTTCAAAGCCTTGTATATCTATGGTTAAAAACACATGTGCAGATACGGTCCCAGGACCCAGATTCACTAACGGTCGTACGATCCGAAAACTCCCTTACCGTTCCCTTACGTCTCAACGCTGGTATTCATGAAGCGTCGTAGCGGCCATCTTTGATCGTAGGAAGCCCCTAAAATCCCCTTTCGCAAATGGTGGTCCAGACCACCCTTACATGAATTTGATCCGGATATAGGTACACACATATCGATAACACAACCCGCGACCATAACAAATTCGTCTGCAGTATAGCTCTTTATGACACACTAAGTCATTATTGAGGCAATAATAGCGCAATATGATTGTTAACTTGTGTTTACAACACCATTAAGGCATTTAATACAAAGTATGAATATATTTGTATCCTTAATGTCTTTTGACAGGCCGAATTAAGCTATGAATAGCCTACATATGCCAGCCTAGACCTAGTCAAGGTTAATTGATGCACAAATTCATGTGCTGCGACAACACGTAGCCTACCATTAGTAGATTTTAACCCTCATTTATTGCGGAAATGTTTTATTCCAACTCCCCACCACCTCTGAGTTAGATTAGGGTAGCCTATTCCTCAACAAATTTGAAAGTATCACAGGAACAAAATGATGAAAAGAATTACCCTAGGCCTAGCCTAAAAAATGAATAAATAATAAACGCTGTGTGAATAATTATGTTTAGCCTAGCCTAGGCTATAACCTAGGTTTATTTTGAAAAAGTTAGGGCTATTTAGGCTAGACAAGTTAGGCCTATGTATAGTATTTTGGTTAGGCTAGCAATGCCTAGCTGGGTTAGATTAGGGTAGCCTATTTCCTCAACAAATTTGAAAGTATCACAGGAAAACAATTATGAAAAGAATTACCCTAGGCATAGTCTAAACAAAAAATAATAGGCTAGCCTATATGGTGTTGTGAATATTTTTGTTTAGCCTAGCCTAGGATATAACCTAGGTTTATTTTGAAAAAGTTAGGCCTACGTATGGTATTTTGGTTAGGCTAGCAATGCCTAGCTTGGTGTAGCCTAAGCATGGTAAAGTAGAAGCCTAGCATGTTAAGATGGTGTTTGCAGGCATACCGTCCTCATTGTTAACTAGCTGTTATTAGTCCCATGCTGGTAATATATTTTGATGATGGCAATAAGTCATGGGAGGTGAGGGGGACAAAGCCCCCCTCAACCTATCATTATTTCCCATGGCCAACTGTTGGATAATAGATTGAGGAGGCCTATGCTAGGCCTATTTTGAAAAGGTAGATAGGCCTTGAGGTGTTGTGAATACAACAAAATTACCCTAGGCCTATTTTGAAAAATTAGGCCTAGGCTAAGTCTGGCATTTTGGCTTGGCTAGAACTGCCTGTGTAGGCATAGACATAGTAAACTCTGGCATTTTGGTTTGGCTCGCCCTGTCTAGGTGTAGACATGGTAAAGTAGAACAATATACTGTGGTTAAGGTATAAATAATACACTCCCAACTAGCCTAACATATGATTATCAATGATCAATCCGTCGAAAATCCTTTAACTTGGGCCACTAACAGGCTTCCCTGCAGCCTAGCTAGACTAATTTCTTATCATCAATTCACAAGATACTCTCTTCTTCTTCCTGCTGGCTGTGGTGGATCGAATTAGCCATGCTAAACAATGACAAGCTCATAAATTAAAGTATATTAGGTTCTTCTTGGCGCTTCAGTCATGTGGGTGACATATTGTTTATTTACAAAGGCCAAGCGCCTGATTGGTCAAGAGAAGCCTCGGTGAAAATAACCGGAAGGGAGCTCAACGATGCGTTCGTGAATACACCTTCCGCACTCCCTTAGGAACGATCGTAGGTTGCTGTACGACATCGCACGCTACGACCGTTAGTGAATCTGGGTCCAGGTTTATTCAACGTTTCGCCTTCTACGGCTTCTTCAGGAATACAACATAATATGGAAGTACAGTCAACTTATATATAGTCCAAGCTCTGAGAAAACAACTAAACAAAATGAAATAATTGGTGTAGCAGTATGAAATGAAATGAAATAAAATACCGCATGAACAATATGGGAAAGAGACACCTAGCCTGGTTTTATGTTCGTTAACATTATAGCTAAGGGTTTGGCTAAGAAAAGAAGCCATTATTCAAGTTCATGGTGTCGTTTAAAACAATATGAGCCGATTCAAAACATCTCCGTTTAAGTGTGTCAGTTTCGCATTTTACTAGCTTAGCTTCGTCATAGTTTATACCGTGCCCCGTGTCTAACCTATGTATTACCATCGCATTGCTCAATCTAAATTTCTCCATATCCGTTTTGTGTTCTTTTATCCTCCTCGCCTGTAGCACCTATCCGCTACTCACCAGCCTCGGCAGTGCTATATCAGAACAGCGCCAGAAGCAAGTCTTTGTTGTATAGTTGTTGTTGTTGTTGTTGTCGTTCCCCAAGCTGCCTGGCCGAACAGCCCCAAGGCCACCGCCTAACAGAGCGCCCCCACAGAACCCTCCCTGCCGACCACAATAAAGCCTGGGTGACCGAAGCCATTCCATGACGGGGAGCTGAGGAGGGTGCGGAAACGCCCGGGAAACCAAAGCCCCACCCAGGGCCCTGTGCCCCTCAGCAATTATGAAGAGAAAGTTGAGGGGCAAAGGAAAAATGTGACACTTTGGCTTCCAATCTTGGTAGATTGGGAGGTCAATCCACGGAAGAGACGTCGTCACTTGAGATCTATAAAATATATAAGTAAAAGGAACAGTCCGAGTAAGCTATGGGTATGGCAGAGATCGCTCTGGTCTCACTCTGATAGACCAGCCCATCACCAAATTGATTGTTGTATAGTAATGGCTGTTGGTCCACAAAACTAGCGCCTTCCTCCCTATTAGTTACCTTATACGACATGCAGTTGGATAGGTGAGGCATTTATATATATACTGTATATATATATATATATATATATATATATATATATATATATTATATATAGTATATATATATATATATGTATATATATACAATATATATATATATATATATATATATATATATAATTATATATATATATATATACAGTATATATATATATATGTTTATTGGATGACAAATATAGCTGACAGGGCTAAGATTCGAACCGTACAGGCAGGAGGTCCAGTCACCTACACCACCACGAGAGTTAAAAGAAGGAATTTGATACTTCTATTTGTATTCCATCCCAACTCGACTCTGATGAGGGGACAGACTGTCTTTTAATCGAAATCCGGCAACTTGTCATTCTTAGGGCGGTAATTGTTTAGTGTATGTCCTCCTCTCCCCCATTCCCCCCACCCCCTCTCACCAACCCCCTACAACCCCCTGTTGTTTTTATGCAGCCTAAGAAAAGGGAAATGCTTAAAAAACCCTTTTTGAGACCGTATGAATTTACATGTTTTCGTAATCGAGACTGAAAATAAAAAATGGAGTATTAAAGTAAATGGATTTTTGAGCACAGACTAAACCAAAAATACACTAATTACATAGCTGGTCCTTAACCTAACCTAACCTAACCTAACATACACTCTGGGACCATCCACATTTGTTTCGTTTCCGTTTCCCGATCACCATTGTTTTTTGGCATATCCACCTTTTCTTGTTTAAGTCAAAGGAAGCACTTTGTCCACACTTTTCACAGTTTTTATGGTCTAAAATAATAGCATGGCTCACACAAAGGTTGTAGAGGTCGTCGGCTGCATCTTTGTATCGACGATACAAATTCTGGATTCCACCATCACACTTTTCACAAGACAAGTTAGACATGTTAATCGCTGGCTGGATACTAGAACAATGAGAATGACCCCTAGACCCCACGCGGGTCCTCTAGGGTCACCGAAAGTTCGAGAACAATAAATTAAAACTGAATTAACAATTACGCATATTTTAGATAAAATATAATATCTGCAACCTCAAAAATCACAAATAATACTTATTGGTATTAATATAAACCTATATATATTGTTAAAGTAGTATAAATAACTAGATAATTGGTTTGTAATTTCACACTTACCGCCGGCCCTCTAGCGGCCTAAAATCCAACACGGCTACCACCCGCACGCCACCTGTCGGTCAATTAAGGAAATACGCATACAACGGAGCATTTAGAGTAGGCAACAGGTCGCTCCAAACCCAAAATGTAAACACACATCCGTGGACTTACTCTAATACCGCGCACTACTCAAAACGTTTTGTATTTGGTTTAATATACACTTCCCAGGTCATTTGAACAGTTCTATTGCTACTATATATCATACAATACACCATAGAATACCTTTTTAATAACTAGAAAAAGAGGACTTCGATTAAACAATTACGGAAGTATCAAATTCCTTCTTTTAACTCTCGTGGTGGTGTAGGTGACTGGACCTCCTGCCTGTACGGTTCGAATCTTAGCCCTGTCAGCTATATATATATATATATATATATATATATATATATATATATATATATATATATATACTGTATATATATATATATATATTCAGAGAAACACCCAGTTACATATACAGATGCACGCAGCACACACATAAGGTAGAGCTAAAAGGCACTAATGACTATTGATTCTGAATGTAACTTTCTATAATTTAGATTAATCTCCGATTTATGTACTGTACAGTAGGTGTCATTTCCTTCATACTATTGTCTTTGCTTTTATATTCCATATCTTTCCTTCCGGAGGTTTGTATTTTATATACAGTATACACTATACAGTGTATTTCTTGGGTGACTTGTTTGTCTGTAAGGGTGTTTTGTTCTCAATATTATATCAGAAGTGTCCTCTTCTACCCAATTTTTCATACTGAATTCATGTTCTCTTCCGTTTCCTTCTTTACCTTTCCTTTATTTGTTGTTATGGTCACCCTCGTTATTCTATGTGTTCATGCTTTCCTCATTACATCAACATTCCCTTCCTTTTCCCTACCTGTTCTCCACCACTTTTATCTATGACTACTCTACCGTCTTCACCTGCTCGCTCTTCTCGACCTTACTCATTCTCCTAATTATTATTTTTCATTTCCTTTTCGTCCTCATCCTTATTCTGATTCTCCATCCTTTCCCTTGCTCCTCTTCCAACTACCCATCCTCCTCTTCCCCAACTCGCTCAACACCCATAATACCCCATATATGCACTATTCACAGAATCCCGTAAATCCCTGAAGTAGTTCTAGTAGCGAAGAGAGAGCGAGATATATAACAGCATAGCTATACATGGACTGTACAAACTCTATGATACTTGCGAAGCAGACCAAACGTTAATCTATAATTATTCGGCATCATCTTCTAGAACAAATATGACAATACAGAATTATAAGGCATCAATTTCGTAGATCATAAGGACGCCATGAAACGATAACAATGACATTACCAAAATAATGGGATTAGAGGTTAGAGAGAATTTGCAATCCAGTATAATGTTAATCTATTTTATATTAAGTTCACCACACCACCAAACACCTCCAATGAAATTAATGAAAGCATATATTATGTGATCCAACGGGATTCGAAACTGGGTTATCACACACATAATTTTAGACACCTTAACCATTACACTACCAAGACGGTTAAAGGTTTATGCACACACGTACGACTTATTATCCATTCTCGAATACTGGATATTAATCTAATCATGTTCATATTCCCACCGCACTATGGTACCCTAATGTTTAAGTGAGAGGAAAGAATATTCATGGGGCACAGATCATATAGAACGGCCTCGCTACGAAATATCCCTGAACCTACTGATAATCTATTTTTTATTAATTTCACCAAAACACCAAACACCTCCAATGAAATTAATGAATGCATATATGTGATCCACCGGGATTCCAACCTGGGTTATCACACACAGATTTTTAGACACCTTAACCATTACACCACCTAGACGGTTAAAGGTTTATGCACACTCCTACGACTTATTATCCATTCTCCAATACTGGATATTAATCTTATCATGTTCATATTCCCACCGCACTATGGTACCCTAATGTTTAAGTGAGAGGAAAAAAAGTTAATTATCAAAGGAAAGTATGGGAGCATGAGGGGTGCGCCACAACGTGATAATGAGAAACAATAAATATAAGGTTTCAGCTTCAAGTGGGGAAAATTTTGTTGTTACTATTTAATGCCGAGAGAGAGACTGTGTGTGATTGAGAGTGAGAGAGAGAGAGAGTGTCAGGAGATAAGAGGCTTTCGAAGAGGCTTCCTGGAGGCTGCCCCATTACATTGTAGGCCTATACCCAAGAGTGTTAGTATTATTGGGAAGCCTCGAAAATACAGGTTTGATCTCCGAAGGGATGAGAGAAAACCTAATGTTTGTAAAGTGACCCCGAAATCAATGACATGCTGCCAATATTCATATCTGGTACCTTGCCGCTTAGGGAAGCACTTTCTAGAGACCACTGCCCACCACAATTCAATCCAAATACTAACACCATAGGCGGCATGGTATGTCATATGAATCGGATGCCACTATGAACATATAAGATCAAAAATAATTAAAAGAATAATATTAAGCTTCTGTGATGCGTTTTTCATCTGTCGTTTGTGTCCTTAGCCCACACCAACGCTTCGCCTTGGGATATCCTCCCTTCATGATATCTAACGAGTAGACAAAGAGGGATGGGAAGAGGTAGGTCGGAGGATTAATTTGTTCATTAACTCCGGGGTCAATTTATAAATATTAGGTTTTCTCTCATCCCTTAGGCAGGGGATCAAACCTATAATTGAACAGTGACCCCATCAATGACGAACTACCGAACTATAAGTCTGGAAGCGGAATATTCCTATGTCAATCATCCCATTCAATCTCCAGAAATACATAAATTGTGATTAAATAATTTATATATTCTTTAATTGCAAAATAATTACAGCTGCAGTGCATGCCTTCTAAAACTCACTTAAGAAAACATGCTCCTCAAAAGAAAAGTTTGGCTAACACAGTAAGCAATGCACAACTTTGTACAATAGAAATTGTTATGAACAGTTGTGTTCCAATAACAAAGTCGAGGTATATATTATGAACTGCTGAGTGTTCAGATTTGTACTTCCATTTGCACAAAATACATGTCTTTACTCTAGAATTGTACTGACTTTGTACGACTAGGAACATGATATCACAGGTAGGTTACAGAATTAACTAATTCCGTACACCACTAAATTTACTTTAAAATTAAAAACTTTAATGTAGGTTTATCACAGGAGGTATCCGGGCCAAGTTTCTGTTTTAGGCTACCACCCTCTTTCTTTGTGAATTAAATCAATAATAATTAGTAACTTGTGATGACCTAAGTTTTAGAAGGATTCATAGTTTGCCTTAAGGGGAGATCTCCACTCGAGGGATTTTTTTCTTGACCCCTTTCTCCCTCATGTTTAGCCCCATTGCTTTTGATATTATAAAACGTTTGCCCCATTAGTTTAGCGATTTTAAGAGCTTTCACCCCATATTAAGACCTTTCGTGCCATTCAGCTGTCAATTTTATCCTGGCGAGCGATAGCGAGCCTGTAATCTAAGAGGAATCGGCCTTCGGCCGGGACATTTTTCTACCGAAAAATGTACAAATTTATCTTGAAAGGGACTCAAGGGGGTGTAATTTTAAGCTTGATGGAGGTCTAGGGAACAAACTAAATACCTCCCCTTAATGCTAAACAGTGTACATGTGGTTTATCTAGGTGTACCGATAAGTATCGGGAGAGGAAAATATGCAACAACGACCATGGGTTTGTTTGTACAATATCATCTAAGGAATAGTTATGAAGGAAGCGCAGCAAAGCTGCCTACATATGAACATCATGTGCTCGACTAAGATCACCTGGGTAAATCTAGGATAACATTGGCAATATGAGCCGCGGCTTGATTTCCCTCAATCGAGTGTGCTTATCGGGTGACACCCATAAGTGAGAAGGATTAATGGGATTATTCACTATCATATAATCTCTAAGTGCCCTAACTGGACGCAGTTAATGGTGAGTATTACCCCGTTTAAGCGCAGACACCGAGAACTCTTGGAGAACATGATCCTGGTACTCATTCTTCGCTATAAACATTGGTTCAAGGGCAATAACAACTGCTACCATCTTCGGGGTAAACTTGAAATAATTAGGGGCACGTGAGATTGCTGCTAGCTCTGACAGCCGTTTGCCCAGTGCCATAAAAAATACAAAGCTTTCTTAAGCAATGACTCAACAGAAGGCTGTTTAGTATAACAAGGCAATTTTAGCGCTTGGAGCATATGACCACGTCGGCATAAGCTGCCAAGGTGGGGGTCAGGGCCGAAAGAGCAAAACAGTACTCTGATCGCTGTTAAGTGGTTACGTAGTGTAACGGCTGAAAAATGTTCTGTTCAAATAAGTAGTCTAAATATTTGCATATAAGAGCTACCGAGGGTATCTGTTGTTCAGACTCGACAATCCGCGTCATTAAAGCTCTCCAGTGAGACTGATATTGATGCTTAGTGGATTCCGCACAGCCATTCAGGAGATTAACTGTGACGCTACCTCAGTAGAAGTCAAGCCATTTGGCATTCTGAATGTCCACAAAGCAAAAGTTATCTAGATTTTGAGGTTTCCTAATCGTCTCAAAGTGGAAACTCAAAACCTGGAGCGGCACCGGGTTTGAGTACCATGTCTTCAGATGCAAATACCATGCCTGAGCTGGCCACACTGGAGCTATAAGAAACACCATCACCCAATAGTCCCATAGTTTGTTGACTATTCAGCACATGAGTGATTTGTCTGGAGGTGGAAACAGATAAATGGATATCCGTCTATTCCAGTACTCCGCGTCCGGACTTCCTGTTGAGGTGCGTGTCTAACGAGTCAAGTAGTAAGGTAACTTACTCATCTGTCTGGATGCAAACAAATCTGCTTGTGGGTGGTATTTCAATGCAATCATCTCTTGAAAGACAGTTTGCTTGAGGCTCCTCTCCACGAATGTATACTCTGTCCTCTCGACAGAGCGTCTGCCCACAGGTTCACTACTGGCAGATACATCGCATATATTGCTATTCATAGCTTGTTGGCTAAATTGAATATCCTTTCCAAGAGACGATGGAGAACTTGCGACCTTGCTGACCCTTACTTATGGATGCATGTTATTGCATTCAGATTGCGTTAAAGAACTTTAGATAACCATAGGTCTAAGTGATATATAAGTTACATGCAAGGGGAGGCTACACCTTTTGGGATCCTGAAAGCATTTTTTTTTTTTTTTTTTTTTTGCTAAAATCCTCCCTACAGTGTAGGAAAGTGCAAGTGAAGAGTAAAAAACACCATCTGACATCTTCACCCCCCCCTCCCCCCCAAACCCTTGTATCGCACCACCGAAACTTTTATTATATGTTTGTAGCTATAATACTTCCTACAGTGTAATAAAATTAAAGAAAAAAAAAAAAAAAAAAAAAAACCCAAACCCCACTTCTCACCTCCCCATTTACGTGTTTTTTGGTATGCGAGAGATAAAAAATAATAAAAAATATTATTGTTACCCAAATATTCTCTGGCAGCTCCATTTTCTTTTACAATGTGTATCAGAGAACAACATTATATAGAGGTAACTAAAACATTTTACCCAGATTTCTATCTCAAAATTTTACTTGCAATTTCTTTTGCTTTTTCTGTGATAAATGTTTTATCGACATGTAAAATCAACTGTACTCATGAATATTACTCGATATCGTTCATACTTTGTAGACAAGTTCCATATGTATTTATGCAACTTTGCACAAAAGGAGCGTGTGTTACAACTATGTTTTTTTTTCAGCAAATTTTTGTTTTTGTAATATAGGGCCGCGATACCATACACATACATTCAATATTTTTTTCCACAGCTTGTATGTATCATTGGGGAATACTAATCTTGCACATTTGTAGGTAATATAGTTAGGCTACTTTAAACAAAAAACAGGCGATTTCTATTGGTAAATATATGATCCTTGGATTTAATATTGGTATAAAAAGTATTTCCCTGCTGCGCGCGCACGCGCGCGCGCACATAAGGTGATGAAAATTGCACCAGATATTCTTTAAAGCACTGGGATCAAATACTATAAACATTTACACAATACTGGGTATACAACTGGAATTAGCCTACTAAGGTGGAGCCTCCCCTTAAGGTTGGACACTTCATTTTTTTTCAATGTGAAATTTGTATACCTCACAAACCCATACCTATCAGTACATTATACAGAAATTATTTATATAGGGTATGCTTAACCAAATGTCTGATCACACATACAAGTGTTTTGATATTTATTAATATATACGCACATACACATATACATACACTATCAGTATACAAACATACATGCAATACAAAAATACAAACGCTCATAATTATACATGTCCACACATACTTATACATGTACCTTTTCAATAGAAAAAAGTGTATATAGACATTTTGCTAAAATGCGAGGAGAAAGTATTTGAGGAATTGTATATGTTAAAAGAGGGAGCCATTGTTTGTGTGTGTGTAGCTGGGGTTAGGTAAGAGTTATAATACAAAGTCAATCCTCAGGCGAGGTCAAATGAGGGTTCGAGCAAGATGAAAGTGGATATCGCTTAGGGCGGATTATTGTATAGAGTTTGTTTCTAAGCAGACGAGAAATCTTATTATTGAGCACCAAGTCATTGATGGAGGGGTCACTGTTAAATTATAATAGGTTTGATCCCCGAAGGGATTAGAGAAATCCTAATATATATAAAGTGCCCCCAGAAACAATGACGAAATGATTTGTCTTCAGTATTTCCCCATAAGGCTGGTCCAGCTGTCCTAGAGCCTACCACAACCCCATCTTACTGCAATTATTATACCATGTTATTATGAAGATAATATAATTATGTAAGTTGCAAAATAACTATAGACATATTAGCTCACTGTGGACCTGCTGGAAGCTATTTGACATGGAAGAGTTCACTATAGCGGCGTGGGGGAGGACACTATATAAAACCTTCAATACCTCTTAAATGGTTAAGATTTAAAAACAAAATTATATAACTGTTTATGCTTAGAATCATCTGTACAAACATATTCTGAAGTTTTGCACATCTATTTCAGGACACCCTGTATAATTATGATAAGGCCAATATAGTTACTTAGTGTAGATGGTTATAGTATGTAATATCATCTTCTATTCAACAGCTGAGCTCTGGAACTCTCTCCCAGATTCAGTCTTTTCCTCTTCCTATGACTTAAATTGCTTCAAACTCCGTGTGTCCAGGCATTTTAGCTCGAACATCCCTTGATTTTGGCCTTGTCATTCTTTCAACTCTGGGCAAGGCACCAGCAACAGGCAGTTCTGTCTTTTGTCTCCCTCACGTACATAGAAAAAAAAAATGTGCGTGTGACACAACAGGAAGGTAAACAAAAATGATCTGTCCCATGAGTAAAATTATCTGTCCCACGGGGAAAATTATCAAATGTGGGGTATTTAGTTCCTGTACTGGTATACCATAGTTTATTCATAGATTTGAAAAACGATTATATATGTAATTAAGCAAGCACCAATAGTAATAGTTATGCAATGTTGTAAGTTAACCTTTTCCCCGTTGTGTCTCTCAGCGTGTCGACGACTTGAGAGTAAGCATCATGTGGACGGGTCGACTGGTGGTGTCACACGCGGTGGTGGCTGACTCCGGAGTCTGGTGGTGTAGACGATCCGCTAAGCCAGGACCTCGGACCAGCATTCTTGTTACCAGTCAGTACCATAAATGTAGTGTTATTTTAAATTTAGGTGTTATCTTATATAAACACAGTTAACCCTTTCACTCACCGGACATAAATCGCGGAAGTTTTGATCCGGTTTTATATGTGTTTAATGTATTAAACCGTCACCATAATTCGCGCCACCAAAAATGTTTACTATCACTAATTTTCACCCACAATTATCACCTTAACCATACTTTAATATGCATTAGAAGATAAAGGGAAGATAATACTACAATATTACTGACAAACAAAATCACGAAACCTTTAATAATTATCCTGACAAATTAATGTTAAGAATGTTTCCCAAATTTGATAATTTTGATGGTATATTTTTTAAACACTCTGTGGGTATGTATATAGTATATACATTATTTGTAGTTTTATATTTTTCCAGACGCCACTTTGAACATTTAATGTAATCTGAACTGTAGTGTACATTTATACTTTAATGAACATTTCTTAGAATATCCTTTTTTATTATCCAAACAATGATATACACATCATGAGGTTATTTGTTTTCCTGTGTTCAAATTTTAAACTTTGCGCGAAGTGATGCATTAGTGCAACGTTTCATTACAGTAAAGAAGGTGTAACAGCTAATTAAAATATTACAAGGCTTCATGTTATCCTAATTGACAAATGCATACAATAGCAGTTTAGAAATATTCCCTTTTTCAAAGTTATCATGGCATAACAAACACATAATGAGTAAACTTCCTCAGAGTGGTTACAACCGTACTATATCCCTCCCTCCCTCCCAACACTACCTCCTCCTCACTCACCATCAACATTAAATGACTGATTACCAAAGAATGATGCAGAAATAAACATATGTTTATAGTACATTTGTTACTTAGAATTGTTCATCTCTGAAAGTATTTATCATAACTTGTGTGACACCCTGTATATATATATATATATATATATATATACCGGTATATATATATATATATATATATATATATATATATATATGTGTTAGTAAAGCCAGGTAATAAATTTTCTTTAATACATACGAGGTTGAAAGAAATGGAAATGTCTGCGTTGGAAATTGTATTATTCAAAGTTTCCTGGTCTCTGATGAGTTTTCGCTGGGTGGCAGGAAGTAGATGAATGAGATTAGCAAAATTCATGGTGGTACAGGGTTACATTAATGTACATGATGATACAGGATATACAACGCGTTTCACTGGACAACCGGAGGAGGTCGTGAAGCGACGCTGGCGTTCCTGTAGTTCGTGGAGGTCCTTGATTTGCACGAAGATGTCATCCACGTATCTACAGTAGACGGCGGGTCGTTGGGCAGCTAGGAGCTCTTCCTCGATGGTACCCATAAAAAAGTTCGCAAAAAGAACTCCTAGGGGGCTGCCCATCGCCACACCGTCTATCTGCTTGTACATGTTGCCCAGGGGGCAAAGGAAGGGGGCTTCCTTGGTACATAGCTCCAGCAGTGTTTTCAGGGCCTTCTCCGGGATGTCCAGTGTTGGTGTATCAGGGCAATGGTAGATTCGACGTAGAATCATGTCAATGGTCCTATCCACTGGCACGTTGGTGAACAGGCTTTCTACGTCGAGGGAGGCGATTGTGTGGTTGTTGTTCCGGGGGGCGTCTCGTAAAATTTCCAATAAATCGTGGGCTGAGTTAAGGTTGTATTGGCAGGGCACGTAGGGGGTGAGGAGGTTGTTCAGGGCCTTGGCGATCTGGTAGGTGGCAGTGGGGATCTGGGAGATGATGGGGCGGAGGGGGTTCCCAGGTTTGTGTGTTTTGATGGTTCCATACGCATAACCACGGGTGTATTCTCCGACGAGTTTTTTAAGGTGGACCCCTCCTTGTTTGGCGTTGATGGCGGTGATGGTGGTGTTGGCAGTACGTTTGATTTCGTCGGTTGGGTTGCGGGTGATCCTTTTAAATTTGGTGTTGTCACTTAAGATGACGTCCATTTTTCTAAGATATTCCTCCTTGTCATGAATCATGAGGCAGGAAGCTTTATCCTCACGACGGATGATGATGTTGGGGTTGTCTCTTAATTGTTTGGCAGCTTGGAAGTGTTGTTTGTTGAGGATTTTGCTATGGTGAGTTCCTCTGGTTTTGGCGGCTTCAGCGAGGAGAGTGGGTTGTAGGGCGGGAGTAGTGGTGACCTTGCCATCCTTCTTGAGTCGTAGGATGTCGTCCAGGAGGATTTCCGTTTCTAGGCGTTTCCGGTGGGGGCCAGGTTTGGAGCTGTAGTGGCAGTTGAGGCCCTTGTTGAGGAGGTCTTCTTGGTCCAGGGTCAGAATGGTGTTAGTCAGGTTGATGTATCCTTTTGTTTGTTTGGGAAGTTTTATGTTTCCGCCATAAAGACGGGCAAGCTTTTTTATGGTTGTGTTTTCGGCTTGTCTTCTGTGTTGTTCAAGTAGTTGTTCGAGGGCTGTGTTGATTTCGGCTTTGAGGTGGTCTGGAGGGGTTTCGTCTTCCCAAATCCGTAGAAGAGCATCTCGTTCTTTACGAAGGTTGTTGGCGAGTTCTCGTTTTTCAATTATTTCGTCCTTCACCAGTTCCTCACGAAACTGGAGGGTGCTGGTGCGATGTCTGGCATTCTCGTGAAGTTTTATGTTAGTAAAGCCAGGTAATACATTTTCTTTAATACATACGAGGTTGAAAGAAATGGCAATTTCTGCGTTGGAAATTTTTATTATTCAAAGTTTCAAGGTCTCTGATGAGTTTTCGCTGGGTGGCAGGAAGTAGATGAATGAGATTAGAAAAATTCATGGTGGTACAGGGTTACATTAATGTACATGATGATACAGGATATACGACGCGTTTCACTAGACAACCAGCATTATCAAGTAAGGAAACCTGAAAGTAACCCTGTACCACCATGAATTTTGCTAATCTCATTCATCTACTTCCTGCCACCCAGCGAAAACTCATCAGAGACCTGGAAACTTTGAATAATAAAATTTCCAACGCAGAAATTGCCATTTCTTTCAACCTCGTATGTATTAAAGAAAGACAAAAAATATATATATATATACAGTATATTGCTCTTGATGAAGTGAAAGAGACAAATGGGATTTAGGGTAGAATTTATTAAATACATTAAACTGCTGGCACCGACTGTTCATAATAAGTATTCACATTGTCAAAATGTGGGATAAAGAGAAGAACAAAGACATTTAGAGAATGAGTGTGAGAAGTCGTCCTCAGTATCTAATTAGCATATACCATCGTCTATACCAATAGCTGGTACACTACTATATGATAGATATAAAACAATGATTGGGGAAAACAAGGACTCGGGCATGAGTCTAAAGAGAATGTTTCACAATAATCCAGGAAGGTGTTATAATCGCTCAATACTATATGTACCACATTTCGCTACAGTTAATTGTACACATTGGTATGCCGACGAAGGTATCAGCTGCTTATTGAAAACTGTTGAACAGTAGTATTAACTAAAACGTAATACTACGTTCCTTCATGCCCTTTTCCTAAGAACAGGGAGGCAGTAATCAACGTGTTATGTAAGGAGTGATTTGTGGCGCCCTGGCAGCACGTTCGACTCAATATCGAACGTGGTTTTGGTTCGATTTTCGGGCAGAGCAAGACGGAAGGGCAGTCTTCTTACACTCTATTCAGCTAGCAGTAATGAGTAAGTGGACAATTATGACCTCCCTTCTGAGGAAGTAAACTGTGGTATGCTGGATAATATGTACCAGGCGCTATGTACAGTCTACCGCACAGACAGCGCGTACAAAAATGCGACGGAAAGAATTATTGTTGGAAACCTTCCAGAATACACCCACCCACTACTCTCCCTCCCACCCTAATGCCCCTTTCCCACATATGCGATTTCTTACAATTTTCATCGTGGACACCCATACATTGGCACATTCGTGACATGTCAGACAGCAATCGTATACCCTCGCATAATAATCGTATGACTCGCAAGGCCTCGCAAGGGCCCTCGCGGGTCATCGCAAATGTTTGGTTTGTTCAAAATTTTGGACAAGGATTCACGAGAGTTCGTAGCCCTCGCAAGCATCGTCGAGCATCGCAGAGGGATCTGCGAGGACCTCTGAGATCATCGGCGACATCGGCGAGAGATCGCGGAGGGTTTCGCACAAATTTTGTTTTGCAACGCTGCACGGATGCTCACCGATGCTCTCAGATGCTCTGCTCGCCGATGCTCTCAGATGTTCCGGGAACATCGACGATGCCAAAGAGCACCTTCGGCGAGGTGGGTAAAAAAAATGATTAGGCCTATAGTGAACCTGTCAACCCTTTTTTCTATGCACCTCTCTTGGGTGGTTCACCTGTTTGTTTTTATCTTTCTCTCCTTTTCTCTCTTTCTCTGGTTTGTATCCATTCAGCCCCATTCAGCCAACTGTTTTAAGACGTTTATCCCCATCTGAGTATCGATATCTTCCTGGCAAGCGATAGCGAACCAGCATTATATGGAGAAATCCGGCTTCGCCTGAGACATTTTTATATCGAAAAATGTAAAAATTTAGCTTGCTCTCAACAATTTTTTTAATATATGTTGGCTCGCTACCGCTCACCAGGAAAATATTGAAACCTGGATGGGGGTAAATGTCTTAAAACAGTAGGCTAATGCCCCTTTCCCGCTTATGCGACTTCATACGATTTTCCTCGCCGACACCCATAAATTGGCACATTCGTGACATGTCGGAGAGCAATGGTATACCCTCGCATAATAATCGTATGACTCGCAAGGCCTCGCAAGGGCCCTCGCGGGTCATCACAAATGTTCGGTTTGTTCAAACTTTTGGACGAGGATTCACAAGGGTTCATAGCCCTCGCAAGCATCGTCGAGCATCGCAGAAAGATCTGCGAGGCCCTCTGAGACCATCGGCGACATCGGCGAGACATCGCGGAGGGTTTCGCACAAAAAAACCTTTGCAACGCTGCACGGATGCTCACCGATGCTCTCAGATGATCCGAGAACATCGACGATGCCAAAGAGCACCTTTGGCGAGGTAGGTAAAAAAAAAAATATTAGGCCTATACTGAACCTGTCAACCCTTTTTTCTATGCACCTCTCTTGGGGGGTTCACCCCCCTCTCCTTTTCTCTCTTTCTCTGGTTTGTATCCATTCAGCCCCATTCAGCCAACTGTTTTAAGATGTTTACCCCCATCCAAGTATCGATATCTTCCTGGCAAGCGATAGCGAACCAGCATTATATGGAGAAATCCGGCTTTGCCGGAGAAATTTTTCTATTGAAAAATGTACAAATTTAGCTTGCTCTCAACAAAAAAATGTATATTTGTTGGCTCACTACCGCTCACCAGGAAAATATTGAAACCTGGATGGGGGTAAACGTCTTAAAACAGTAGGCTGAACGGATTATATGGAGAAATCTGGCTTTGCCGGAGAAATTTTTCTATCGAAAAATGTACAAATTTAGCTTGCTCTCAACAATTTGTTTTATATATGTTGGCTCGCTACCGCTCACCAGGAAAATATTGAAATCTGGATGGGGGTAAACGTCTTAAAACTGAACGGGGCGAATGGATATAAGGCAAAGAGAGAGGGAGAGAAAAAGAAAAACAAAAAATGAGGAGAGAGGGAGAGAAAGAGAAAACAAAAAAAGGCAAGCTGGGCTTAATTAAGCCGTAACGCAAACATTGAGCCCACCTCGTTTTTTTTTGTTTTTCTCTCTCTTTCTCTCCCTCTCTCCTCGTTTTTTTTGTTTTTCTCTTTCTCTCCCTCTCTCTTTACCTTGTATCCGTTCGGCCCCGTTCAGCCTACTGTTTTAAGACGTTTATCCCCATCCAAGTATCGATATATTTCTGGCAAGCGATAGCGAACCAGCATTATATGGAGAAATCCGGCTTCGCCGGAGAAATTTTTCTATCGAAAAATGTACAAATGTAGCTTGCTCTCAATTTTTGTTTTTATATATGTTGGCTCGCTACCGCTCACCAATAAAATATTGAAACCTGGATGGGGGTAAACGTCTTAAAACAGTAGGTTGAACGGGGTCGAACGGATACAAGGCAAAGAGAGAGGGAGAGAAATACAAAACAAACAAAAATCGAGGAGAGAGGGAGAGAAAGAGAAAACAAAAAAAGGCGAGGTGGGCTTAATTTTTAAGCCGTAACGCAAACATTGAGCCCACCTCTCTGTTTTTTGTTTTCTCTTTCTCTCCCTCTCTCCTCGTTTTGTTTTTGTTTTCTATTTCTCTCCCTCTCTCTTTGCCTTGTATCCGTTCGGCCCTGTTCAGCCTACTGTTTTAAGACGTTTACCCCCATCCAGGTTTCAATATTTTCCTGGTGAACGGTAGGGAGCCAACATATATATTTTTTGTTTTGAGAGCAAGCTGAATTTGTACATTTTTCGATAGAAAAATGTCTCCGCCGAATTCGGACATTGCCAATCTCCGAATTAAGGGGAGATGGGTCGTTTTTCTGGTCCCCTTTCTTCCTCTCGCCGAGGTATTCGCCGAACCATCGCTTGATTCGCCGAAGACGTCGCAGAACATACGCCGAGGATTCGTTCATCCTTCGCATTATTTTATTCAAATGTGACAGTTCTCGCCGAGGTCATCAGCGAACCATCGCTCAATTTGCCGATGACGTCGCATAATGTCGCCGATTCGTCTTACCCATCGGCGACATCGTCGCCGAGTGTAAACTTGTCAAAGTTTTTTAACGGTCAAAATCGTTGACCGCACGATTGAAATCGCACAATTTCGTTGCGAATTGACAAGACTACGTCCTCGGCGACGAAAATCGTATGAATTCGCATAAGTGGGAAAGGGGCATGAACGGGGCCGAATGGATACAAGGCAAAGAGAGAGGGAGAGAAAGAGAAAAACAAAAAAACGAGGTGAGAGAGGGAGAGAAAGAGAAAACAAAAAAAGCGAGGTGGGCTCATAAGCCGTAAGCAAACATTGAGCTCACCTCGCCTTTTTTTTGTTTTCTCTTTCTCTCCCTCTCTCCTCGTTTTTTTTTTTCTCTCTTTCTCTCCCTCTCTCTTTGCCTTGTATCCGTTCGGCCCCGTTCAGCCTACTGTTTTAAGACGTTTATCCCCATCCAAGTATCGATATCTTCCTGGCAAGCGATAGCGAACCAGCATTATATGGAGAAATCAGGCTTCGCCGAAGAAATTTTTCTATCAAAACATTTACAAATTTAGCTTGCTCTCAACAAAATTTTGTATACTGTATATGTTGGCTCGCTACCGCTCACCAGGAATATATTGAAACCTGGATGGGGGTAAACGTCTTAAAACAGTAGGCTGAACGGGGCCGAACGGATACAAGGCAAAAAGAGAGGGAGAGAAAGAGAAAAAAAAAAAAACGAGGAGAGAGGGAGAGAAAGAGAAACAAAAGCGAGGTGGGCTCAATGTTTGCGTTAAGCACCCGTCACACCTAGCCGATTTTAGGCCAAG
This sequence comes from Paralithodes platypus, assembly GCA_032716605.1. Classification (NCBI taxonomy): domain Eukaryota; kingdom Metazoa; phylum Arthropoda; class Malacostraca; order Decapoda; family Lithodidae; genus Paralithodes; species Paralithodes platypus. The sequence continues at coordinate 11,596,176 of CM064563.1, read as the reverse complement.
ACTGTCCGCGACCTAAGGGTCGTGGACAGTCTTTGTCTACGTCGCCGCGCATCATGGGCCATCGCCAACCTAACAAACACAAGTCGGGATTGGTCTTCACATACCCCCTCAAAAGTTCTACAAGCGAAAAATTTGAAATCAAGTCGGCGTGGAGTGAGGTCATAAAAATGGGACGGGAAGGGGACTGGAGGCTGATGGCGTGTGACGGCGCTTGGCGGTGCTTGACGGCGATTGACGACGCTTGACGGGAAACGGTAGGCGTCAGTGTGGCGGCACACGGCACCATAAATGATAAGTGGATAAGTGGATTATCGCCACGTTTGGCTTTCTCAAGGACCACATCGTGCGGCAAAGTGGTCGTCAGAATAACCAGGTAAATTTTGTTTTAATTAGTTTTGCATGTCTCGATTATTTAAAAGTGTTTGACACTGACCAGCCACGTGTGGACAAATTAATTATGTTTGTGGAGACTCATTGTGCATACCACAGGTTTCTGACCTGACCTGGTTGTGGTATCTGCCGTTTGTTATTCCTTTCGTGATTTCATTATTGTATTGATTTACTTATTAATTTAATATCTTTATATATATATTTTGTAATTAATTTATTCATGTACTTAGGTTAATATTGCTATATTGATTTATATAAGGTATTTAGTCATTATTTATACTTTATTTATTATATGTATGTATTTTTTGATTGATGACTTTCTTTATTTCATTATTGTATTACTTTATTTAGTTATTGAATATGTTATATATATATGTATATATAACGTAAATCATTTTTTTATGCATACATTATTCATGCAGTGGATGAATGAAACAAGCCATATAATATATATATATATATATATATATATATATATGTTTATAATAGTACATATCAATACTAATAATGACAATTTCAGGCTCATATAGCTGTCACCGGTTGCCAGGAACCGCAGTGTTATGGCTAGTCGTAGGCCAGGGTCGAGTGCCTTCCGGTAAAAAGTATCGTTCTTTTCAATGCGGTGCGCCACACGTCCTAGTACCTCCCGGAAGACTGCAACATCCATCCGCAGGTAGTTTCTGTAGGCTGGCCCATCCTCCTGGGCGAGTTCCTTCAGTAGCTGCTCATAAATACCAAAGGTTTTCCTACGGAGAAGCCAGTTCCGGACCCACATGCGAGGGGTTCTATTCTCCCTCCTTCTTTTCCTCAACAGCAGCTTGCAGATGGCTATATTTGTCAGTAGGTAGTCATTTTTCAGATTTAACTGAACCTGGAGTAAGCGTAGATGTCGTATCGGGTTCCTGGGGACTGTGGTGAACATGGCTGCGTGCAACCGTTACGGTGGCTGAAGGTATACTGATGAGGCCCGCCCTTTGGTGTACCTTTTATATACCACACCTTGAGTTCGGTCGCCGTCGTTCGGGGTCATGCGGGCCGGGGTCACCGTCCATACTGAAGGGGTCGCCGCTCATCGGCACAGTAATGAATATTGACGCCGCCCTAACTCCTGTCGACGCCGTTCGTCGGGTCGTTGTCGACGCACTACGCCGCAGATCGGCACTCCAGCGGCGACCTAAAACTCACATTCAGTCCGGCATGGGCGCCGGTCTACCCCGTCAGGTGGCGTGGCCATCCATACTGCGTCCCGTCCAAAACTCACCCCGCCATATCCTTAAGCTCTCCGCCGAAGGTCGGCACTCCTGACCACGACTCGACTCAAGGTCGTGGTCAGTCGTGGCTCAAATCGGCATGGTGTGACGCCTGCTTTACGGCTTATGAGCTCACCTCGACTTTTTTTGTTTTCTCCTTCTCTCCCTCTCTCCTCGTTTTTTCTTTTTCTCTCTCTTTCTCTCCCTCTCTCTTTGCCTTGTATCCGTTCGGCCCCGTTCAGCCTACTGTTTTAAGACGTTTACCCCCATCCAGGTTTCAATATTTTCCTGGTGAGCGGTAGCGAGCCAACATATATTTTTTTGTTTTGAGAGCAAGCTAAATTTGTACATTGTTTGATAGAAAAATGTCTCCGGCGAAGCATTGCCAATCTCCGAATTAAGGGGAGATGGGTCGTTTTTCTGGTCTCCTTCCTTCCTCATGGTTAACCCCATTAGTTTTCATATTTTATGACGTTCGGCCCATTAGTTTGGCGATTTTAAGACATTTCACCCCATTTCGTGGTCAATATTAAGACTTTCGTGTCATCGCTTGAATCGCCGAAGACGTCGCAGAACATTCGGCATTTTCTTTCACCATCGCATGATATCGCAAGATATTTTTGAAAATGTGACATTCCTCGCAGAGAACATCGGCGAAACATCGCTCACTTCGCCGATAACTTCGCACAAGGCGGCGATTGCGTCGCATCGGCTATATCTTTGCCGAGTATAATTTGTTATCTGTTTGTAACGGTAAAAATCGTAGACGTCGCACACATTCGTTGCGAATTGACAAGACTACGTCCTCAGCGACGAAAATCTTATGAAGTCGCATAAGTGGGAAAGGGGCATAACTCGACCAAAAGGACTCACTATTTCGTTTGAATGTGGGAAACGAGAAATCACCTCCCGACTGACTCTGACTCTCTCTCTCTCTCTCTCTCTCTCTTTTGCTTTTGTTCGATTTTTTTCGGGTTGGGTAGGGTTTGGGGAAGCGTCTCGCCAGCAAAAATGGGTGCATATACTGTATGCTTATAACCTCTCTTGAGTACTCTTCTGTGATATACAGGAACGGTAATTTTAATTTTACCTTTTCCTATCTAAAGAAGATAACTGTCTTACCATGCTATCAGTTAAGTATGCTATATTACTGATACCTATCTCCTTGTTCACTCACATTACTTAATACGGCAATCCTTATATAAATATTAACCGGGAAAATGAGCGAACGACTATATCCCGTCAGACAAATGGAGGGTGGATATGACTGGTTACTAAATAAAGTCCAATATGAAATGTGTAGTTTTACATCACTTTCTAATGTGTTTTGTATATACTGTATTATTCCAAGATACTGCAGTAATAACACCCAACTTTTTGTATATACTGTATTATTCCAAGATACTGCAGTAATAACACCCAACTTTTGTTAAAGTCTTGAAACAATATTCACCGAAAATCTCGTAATTTCTTTACATTACCAATAATATAAGCAAAAGGCTCCTACTCCTACATGGAAAGATTAACCCTATGCATGGTGTATGTTATTTGATTTAATCCACTTATGTGACCTAGATTATAAAAATACCTACTTTACGTATGACACACTAAACCAATTTACTATTATTTATGAGTTCCTTTTTCCTACGTATAACAAGAGCTGAAATATAAATATATACGGTACAACCTGCATATTACATCTGACATAGTCGATCAATAAGTGACTGGATTTATTCAAATACAAAACTGTGTAAGCTGTATCCTAGGATATGATTGTAATATCCCTTGATGATCAGTACGTGCTCCTTTCACTTATGACATGCTCTCCTAAATAGTATTATTATCAATAATATTATTATTAGTAGTAATAATGAAAGATCATATTACCATTCTTGCTAAAACAGATTCCCAGAAGTTAAGTGTCCTCAACCGTTGATGTGGGTTGTTTACCCGCACACAGCTTCTTGCTCTGTAAAGGGGCACTGTGTGCCCTTGTATCGAGTTTTGTTCGCATGTGTGGGGAGTGTCCACCCATACCGTACTTCTCGAAAGAGTAGAGTCAACAGCATTTCGCCTCATCAACTCACTTCTTCTTACTAATTCCCTACAATCTCTCTTTACACGCCGCAATGTTGCTTCTCTTTCACTCTTCTATCGCTATTGCAACAATCAGTGTTCTTCAGAGCTCTCTCAGTGCATGTCCCCTCCCTTGCGGCGAGTGCGAGGCATTCGCCTTTCAACACAGTTCCACTTCTATTATGTCCAGCTCGCCAACCCTAGAATTAGCAAATTGTCGGTCTTTCTTCTACTCAACAACGGAACTCAGAAACTCTCAGCCCCAATCAATTTGTCCTTCATCCTATTACTTAGACTGCTTTAAGCTTTGGGTGTCCAGGCATTTTAACCCCAACGTCCCTGAACTTGGCTAACTGTCACTCTTTTGGCTTTGGGAGAGACACTTGATACAGGGCAGCATGCCTTTTGTCTCATTCATACACATAGAAAAACCTAATATTTATTGAGCTGGAGTTTGAAGAATTAGTTCAGAATTGAATAGGGTTTCATGTGAATAATGTTGCGGTAGAGTTTAATGTATCATAATGATGATTATTATTATTATTATTATTATTATCATACTACAGTAGGTAGGGGTGGAAGAATGCAAACACAATAATGCGATGTTGGCGGCAACACTGGCAGATCTAGATATTATCAATTCTTAAGGTGTGTGAGAGACTTTTGACCGTGGCAACACATATATTCATTATAACATAATTATACACTTTGTATATTCACAGTCACGTACTTTAGTACGCTAACAATTATGCACATCATATAGAAACTTTCGAACCATATTGTTCTACAGTGATGATTATTAACACAATCAATAATAGACAGTTTATGGGGCATATGCTGAGATAGTGCATACCTACGGCGCTCATCTCCGACACCTTACCTTTGGAGCTTGTGATAATTAACCAATGCAGGGGTGCCACATGTTAGGGGTTACCACAGTTTATCACCCCAGATGGGACGTCACAAAGGAGTACAAAGGAGTACAAAGGAAATCAAGCAACAACATATCTAGTGACCCTTCTAGGCTGCTTGTCCTCCAAAACACTGAGGACCAAGTGTCCAAACAGTGGTTTAGAGTGGGTAAGGGAACATTGGAAAGGGAACTACTGCCCTGCCACTAACGTGGTAGGACTAGGAAGTTAGTAGGGGACATATGGGTTAGTAACTGAGGGGAGGATAAAATAAAGTTATTCATTTACAAACGCAGTCAGTCGCGGGTTTCATGCGAGATATTTGTCTAGGCGGAATTTAAATGAATCAACGGTGCTGCAGTCTATAACGTCTCGGGGAAGCCGATCCACTTATACCAGATTACCATTTTGATGCTAGCTTAACAGAGGCATTTGGGTGGGAATGGACCCGCGAGGGTTTGAACCCCCGATTTTATGAATTTTGGTCCACAATTCCACTGGTAATCATCCATAGATCTCCCTCATTTTTGTTTGTCTATGTGAGTGAGGGAGACAAAAAGCAGAGCTGCCTGTAACTTGTGCCTCCCCCAGAGTTGAAAGAGTGACAGGGCCAAAATCAAGGGACGTTCTAGCCAAAATGCCTGGACACACGGATCGAGTTTGAAGCAATTTAAGTCGTAGGAAGAGCGAAAGACTGATTCTGGGAGAGAGTTGCAGAGCTCAGCTATTGAATAGAAAAAAAGCTGAGAATAACGTTTCACACTTGGGTTGGAGAGTTGCACAGAGAAGGGGTGGGATTGTGTTGCAAGACAGGTGCTACATGCTCTTCGAAGAGGGGGTGGTATACACAGAGAGCTCTGAGGAACACTGATTGTTGTAATAGCGGTAAAATAGTGAGAGATGCAACATTGCGGCGAAGAGAGAGAGACTGCAAAGAATTGGCGAGTGGACGTGAGTTAATGAGACGGAAGGCTTCCTTTTCCACTTTGTCTAGAAGTGCTGTGTGAGAGGATCCTCCCCACACGTGTGAACAATACTCAATACATGGACGCACTGTGCCTCTGTACAGAGCAAGAAGCTGCGCAGTGGTAAAGAACCCCTGGAGGCGGTTGAGCACACCCAGCTTCTGGGAAGCTGTTTTAACTAGAGTGGTAATATGATCTTTCCATGAGAGATCAGAAAAAAAAAGACACCAAGAATATTAAGAGAAGATGAAGGGTTAATTTGTATGTTGTTGAAGAGTGGGTCATAAATTTTCCGGAAGGGCGCGACGAGTAGATAGATGGAGAAATTGAGTTTTGTAAGCATTGAAAGTAAAAAGGTTTTCTCTGCCCCAATTATAGATAGTAGAGAGATCAGAAGATAGATGTTTAATGGCTTCCTTACACGAGTTATGTAGTTCCTGCTGTGAATAATTTTGTGGAAGGCTAGATGAATAGTGTAATATTATTTTTATTAATTTCACCACCACACCCCCAATGAAATTAATTAAAGTATATATGATCCACCGGGATTCGAATTAATTAATTAAGAGTCGTCAGCATATTTTTGTTTTTTTTCTATGTGAATGAGGGAGGCAAAAGGCATAACTGCCTGCAACGAGTGCCTCCCCCAGATTTCAAAGAGTGACAGGGCCGAAATCAAGGGACGTTCGAGCTAAAATGCCTGGACACACGGAGTTTGAAGCAATTTAAGTCATAGGAAGAGGGAAAGACTGATTCTGGGAGAGAGTTCCAGAGCTCAGCAGTTGAATAAAAGAAAGTCTGAGTATAGCATTTCACTCTTGGGTTGGAGAGTTGCACAGAGTAGGGGTGGGATTGTGTTGCAAGGTGTGTACTACGTACCCTACGTAGAGGAGGTGGTATACACTGGGAAAGCTCCGAGGAACACTGATTATTGTAGTAGCGATAGAATAGAGAGAGAGATGCAACATTGCGGCGAAGAGAGAGAAATTGCAGAGAGTTGGTGAGTGGACGGAAGTTAATGATACGAAAGGCTTTCCTTTCTACTTTATCTAGGAGTGCGGTGTGAGAGGATCCTCCCCACATATGTGAATAATACTCAATACAAGGACGCACTATGCCCCTGTACAGAGCAAGAAGCTGCGCAGGGGTAAAGCACCCCTTGAGGCGGTTGAGCACGCCCAGCTTCTGGGAGGCTGCCTTAGCGAGACTGGTAATATGGTCTTTCCAAGTGAGAGCAGAAGAAAAAGAGACACCGAGAACATTGAGGGAAGATCAAGGGTTGATTTTTGTATTGTTGAAGAATAAGGGATAGTCCTCTGGAGGTTCCTGACGGGTAGTAAGATGGATAAATTGAGTTTTGGAAGCATTAAATGCAACAAGGTTTTCTCTACCCCAATTGGAAATAGTAGCTAGATCAGAAGATAAGCATTTTATGGCTTTATTACGTTTACTTTTGAGGGACTGCTGGCTGGGGCGTTCTGGAAAACTAATTGAGTGGTGTAAAGTAGAGTCGTCTGCATATGAATGGATGGGACTGGATGTACAGTTGAGAAGATCATTTATGAAAATTAGAAAGAGAATAGGAGATAAGACAGAACCCTGAGGAACACCAGAGTTGATAGGATGAGGAAATGAGGGATGGTCGTCCACAACCGCAGCTATGGAATGGCCGGAAAGGAAATTAGAGACAAAGGCACAGATGGAGGGACAGAAACCGAAGGAGGGCAGTTTGGAAATTAAAGATTTGTGCCAGACTCTATCGAAGGCCTTCGAAATGTTTAGTGCAACAGAAAAAGTCTCACCGTAGTCCCGAAAGTTGGATGACCAAGAGTTAGTAAGATATGAAAGAAGATCACCAGTAGAGCGGAAGGAAGCCATACTGGCGGTCTGAGAGCAGGTTATGGGAAGATAAATGCTTAAGAAATTTTGAGGCAAGAATAGTTTAAAAAACTTTAGAGATGCAAGAAATGAGAGCAATTGGACGATAGTTGGAGGGTTGAGAGCGGTTACCCTTCTTTGGGACAGGTTGAATGCGAGCAAACTTCCAGCAAGAAGGAAAGACGTTAGAGGAGAGACAGAGACGGAATAGTTTGCCTAGGCAGGGAGGCAGCACGGAAGCACAGTATTTTAGTGCAATAGAAGGAACACCGTCCGGTCCGTACTCCTTCTTAGTATTAAGCCAAGAGAGGGTGGAAAGTACATCCTTGGAAGAGATTATGATGATAGGAATAAGTAAGAGAGGGAGAAATAGCAACTGTTACGATCGTGTCTCGTATAAATCAGTGGACTAAATACATTGGACTAGACTGGCATAAATGCAACAACGGAAACGCTAGATGCAACCCCTGATATATAATCCCGTCGAACAAAGAACACATATACCCTCCAGAGTTATATCTGCGATAGCGGGGTATCTTAACTCTCAGTATCTATGTGCTTCTACTTTAGGCTGATGTTCTCTGAAACAGCCTATTACCTATAACATATGGTTGCTTAGTTATGGTACACAAGGAAAAGATAGTTAACTTAATTAAATCACAAGAGTGATCTAATGCAAGCAAGAAGAAGGTTTACTTAACGTTACTTTAATCAATAATATCTGTCACTCCTTTATGAAAGAAAGTGTTGTAAAGTCCTCAAGCACCGAACAAGGAATCTTCTGAATAATGTCGGATGCTACTAAGAAGAACGTATCGGAAATGGAACCACAAAATAGCAGGAGGCAGGACAATGCACGTGTAGGCTAATTACACAAAAAGGCTGGACATATAATGTTATTGGACACAAGAATATTATAAGCGGTGCAACTGTAATAATGCTCACCACGAAAAAGTAGTACTCCTATTAACAAAACCGGTCTATGCTGGTTGTGTCTCTCTACAGCAACCTAGACCTCAAAATGCTTGTGTAAAAATAATGGGTATGCATAAAAGAGTATATGATCTAATCCAGCTAATGTCTACCCGGGCTAATAAAGTCTAGCTGGGATGCGCAAAGGTACAGAATTCTGGTGGAGCAAGGCAGCTCCTAGCCTAGTGTGGACCTTGGGTCTGTGCGGCCTGATTACGTTAATATGAAGGAGTGCTCTCTTGAGGATTCTCGATCACAAGTATCGAGTATCCTCCTGGCGACCCTCAAAAGTAAAAGCAAATAGAGTTAGAACAGTGTTGGGTGGATTAGGCAAGCAGCCCTCACGCACTACATAGTCTAAACTCCAAGGTACACAGACAAAAGATCCACCCAGGTAACCCACAGAATCCGTAGTGGCGTGTAGCTCAAAAGTAGCCTACACACATTGAAAACACCAACAGCAAGGTACCTGATCCCTAGTCTAGCATTATTTAACCCTGTAGAAACATTAGTGATTGATGGAGACAGTCTGAGCAATACAATCTCCCAAAAAGACAATGACTATCTTCAACCTTAATCTAGTACATAAGAAATGTGAGATCCAGCATATAATACAGTCTGGCCACCAATTCAAGGTGTGGATGCAGAGAACCAGAGGGGAATTTATATTAATAAAAGGTTAGGAAGTAGTGGAAATGATAGAGGCAGTAGGAGAGAAAGATTCTAAGACAAGAGTGTGGGACAGATCAAGGGAGATGCTTAGAGTATGCTGTCTGGGAAGGATCTGACAAGGATATTCCCATGGACCTCCTGGCTTGAGTCCCAGTTCGCAAGAATGGCACGAGGGCGCGCGACAGTCGCCCAGTAAGCAGCCGCGTAGTAGGCAGTGTTAGGCAGGAGGCAACGAATCCCGCAAGGCCTATGTAAGGGGGCCAGCTATGCGCCGCACTCACTACCAAGTCACACCACCTTGTCTCTCTCTCTCTCCCTCTCCCGCTCACCTTCCCATCATTCAACTACTTAACACAATACTTTCAATTGACTAAATAAAATAGAAAGGATTGTGACAGACGAAAATAAAGAACAGTTCTGAACTGTCTGCAACACAAGCTTTCTCGAGAAGGAAAGTACACAATGATAGGTAGGCTGTAGCTATATTCTCTGCCCTGGCGATTCCTAGCGAGTAAGCCATGCGGTTCTGGGGGAAGCGTTGAGCGTCACACAACGGAAACATCCAAAGTGGTGTTTTTAGCAAAAGTTTTACCGAAGAGTTCAGCTTTGTTAGAAGAAGAAGTACAAAGGAGTACAACGGAAAACTAGCAACAACAGGTCATGCAACCCTTCGAGATTACTTGCCTTCCAAAACACTGCTGTTCCAAGTGATGCAACAGTATTTCGGAGAGAATGTGGGAAAGATGTGAGAAGAAAGTGCTGCCCTGAGGACGGTGGTGCCATCAGAGTGGAAAAGAGGAGGGAAAGACGAAGAAGAAAAATTGTTGGAGAGATATTTGACTGGATGCCAGAAGGCTTGGGAAGAGCTAGAGTTGGATACTTCAGTGCATTTATTATTGATGAAAGAATGTTTGGCGAGGCGAAGAACATATTTGGCTTGATTCCGGGCAGAAACATAGGAAGTATGAGATTCTTGAGTTTGAAGGCGACGGGTACCGTTTGAATGCTTCCTCCTTACTAATGCGATAACCCCAATGTAATATTCTATTGATTATAGAATATTTGATAAAATACGCTTAGGTAGTTTTATATTCACTATTCCCTTTCTCCCTCTGCTCCCTCTATTTAAATGTCCCTCTCTCATACTCTATAGTCTTATCTCTTCTTCTTTGTCATCCAAGAGCAGCATGGTAAATCCAGATATAATTTGAAAAACAGCAACAGGACTGCAACAAATCAGTATATATAGGTAAATACTACGACATTTCAAAGTTAATTTAAGTTTGCTAATGAGCAAGTGAGTGGGGAAGGCTTTTTTTCACGGCGATTCCGAACCTTTTTGGTAATTTAACCCTTAAAAAGCGGCCCACCACTTAAGTCGAGTTAAATATAGCTGGACTATGTGGCGGCGCTCGACATAACTCGAGTGGCAATTTCAGCACGTAATGTGGCTGAGAGAGAGAGACAAGTGGTGGCAGGAGACTAGCGAGCGTATGACTGCTCCAGACCACCGCGGCGAACCTACTGACACAAATCTCAGCTCCCTCCTCCCTCTCTCACTCGCTACATACTCAATTATGTACCGAAAGTACCGAATTACCTGCTTTTTGCACTCGCGTTGCACGGTTATTGCAAGAAAACTATCCATCATACAAGGATCGTTATGGTGTCATTCGAAAGCTCTGTTTATGCCCTTTCAGGGATAGATACTTGTTTTACGTTCTGGGTCTTATTTAGGCATGAAAATGATCACGTAAACAGCCCTATTTTGGCTAAAAACACCCCGCTGGGCGGTACACATAAATAAACCGAATAGGCCGCTCGTAAGGTGTTAAGGTCGGTATTGTGACCAAGTAAATTACCGGTAGTTACTTGTGTGCATTATATCACATTTGACGTAACCTAATACATTTTTAAATAGCCTATAGTGTAAAAGACCTACCTAATCATTTCACAATATAATTTGTATATGTAAGCTTAATGTTAGCAAATATCACCTATCAGTTGCTTTTAGTTTTATGTATTTTATTCATAGCAAAAAGGGTTAATCATAATAACACACAGGCATATACTATCTATCTATCTATAGCTAGATAGATAAATTAATACAGAGAGACAGGGAGAGGGAGAAATATGTAGTTGTTGTTACGACCGGGACTTGTATAAAACAAGGGCTCTTAATCATTGGACTAGAAAGGCACACAGCCACAACGGTAACACTAGATCCAACCCTCGAACTTATAATGCAGGCGCACAAAAACACCTATACCCTCCAGAGTTAAATCTGCGATAGCGGGGTATCCTCTAACTCGGTATAAATGCACTACTACTACAGGCTGATGATCTCTGATACAGCCTGATCACAACAACATACAATTACGTTAATAATGTATACAAGGAAAAAGATAGAGAGCTTAATTAAATCACTGGAATGATTTAATGCAAACAAGAAGAAGGTATAATTAAAGTTACTCTAAACAATAATAAACTGTCACTCCTATATTAAAGAAAGTGAATGAAAGTCCTAAAGCATCGAACAGGAATCTTCTGAAGAAAGTCTGATGCTGCTTAAGATGATCGAATCGGATTTTGAACTGCTATATAAAGCAGGAACAAGATATGACATGTGTATGGAAATACAGTGTTAACTGGCATGGGACTAACGATAAATGCGCAATAGTATTATCTCCAACAACAAAAGAAGTACTTCCTCAGGCAACGCAAAAGCCTGCTCGGGTTGTGCAACTCAACAACAACCAAGGCTTACAATCAACGTGAATAAAAATGCTGCATACATAACATAAGAGTTTATAATCCTAATCGGGTGTCTGCTAGGCGAATAAAGTCTAGCTGGGATGTCGTAGGCTAGGAAACAATGGCTGAGCAAGCGGCTCGTAGCCTAGCGAGGTCCTTAAGACTGTACGGCCAAATTACGTTAAATGACGGGGTGCTCTCTTGAGAGATCCAGATCGCTAGTATCTGGTTCTCTCCTGGCGACCCTCTTCAAGTCAAAGCAAAACGAGTTAGCACAGTGTTGGGTGGCAGAGGCAAAAGCCCTCACTCGCAACACAGTGCTAAACTCACAAGGTACACAGTCTGACAGACAACCTAGGCTTCCCACGTATCCGTTGCGATTGTACAAGTTCAACAAAACCTGGTACCCATCGGAAATCACAACATCAATAGCCTCACCCCAGTCTAGCATTAAATAGCCCAGCAGACAACCAAGAAATAGGTAGGGAGACACCGCGAGTGTGTCGAACCTCTACAGACAAAATGTTAACCCCTCCAAAATGTCTAACTAAGCATGAAATATCTGAGAGCTTCAGCATATAATACGATGACCGATATATGAAATCGTGCAGAACCAAAGGGGAGTTATGATGTTAAATAGATTAGAAGCATAAGAGGTAAGAAGTTGAGAGAGAAAGAAAGTGTTCTATAGGTGGAAGTCGGGGACAGATGGCAAGGGAGGTGTAAAGGGTATGCTGGTCAGGCAAGCTCTGAGCAAGGAAGTCACAAAGGCAGAAAGGAGTGCGGGGGGACAACCTCCTGCTGCGGCAGGAGGGCGGCAACGCGGCCAGCCACTCAGAGGGCCCGGCCGTGGCATGACGTCACCGAGACAACGCGCAACACTACGCGCACAACACTCTGCCTCCTGCACTTACTCACTCACACTCTCTAGCTGTATCATTCAGTCTTATACATTAAACTTATAACTGATGATATAAAATATAATGCATTGTCACAGACGAAAACAAAGACCACTTCTATACTGCCTGTGACATGACGATTCACAAGAAAGAAAGTATAACATTGTAGATAGACTGTAGCCAAATTCATTGCCCTGGCGAGTGTTAGCGAGTGGCTGAGCCCACGTGGCGTTCTGCTAAGCTGCAGGCGTCACATTGTAGAAAGGTTATATTGTATGTGTGTGTGTGTCTGTATATATGTATATATATATATATATATATATATATATATATATATATGGGTGTATTGAAACAACACTTACAGACTTCAAGTGCTAAGTACAGATTAAAAAAAACAAGTTCACTTTATTCTATAATGAAATATAAAATAATTAAGCATTAATGATTTACAGGATATACAGTAAAATAATCAGTGTCGTCCAAGCATGTGCTATAAACCGAACACTGGCATTGGTCTCCACCTTCATCCCTCCCCCCCTCCTCCCCACCTCCCTTCCTCCCCCTCCCCCTTCCTCTTCCCAATCTCCTAGTTTATACCCAGGAATGTTGAATTATAAAGATAATTAGTTTTCGGGTTGACATAATGTAATTTATGTTCCCTTTATAAACCTTTTACAGTAAAATTATTTTCTGTTAATTAATATCAACATTTATTTATCTTTCTTTCAACATAGGAAACACCGAAGGTATCTTGGATGAAACAAATTACGATCTTCAAGTGGTCTGCAGATATTACTGTCATATGTTAGTAATTATTACCGATGTTGAATAATAAATAGAACCACAAAATGTGGGCATTACGAAATTATAGCCCAATGTTATTTAATGTATTGTACAGTTGTGAAAATTTATTCACATACAAACATATTCGAAGCGGTCTCAGGTTGAATTGAATCTCCTAACTAATTTATACTGGGTATTTGAATTTCAGAGATTCTTTTAATAAGTTTGACACTTCTAAATCGATCAGAATTAATTATCACTGTTGTACAGTCACGAACATAAATGCTGCGACATCAACCAGATAACGTCAACTCCTTCATCACTAGGGGTTTATACTAAGCTGAATAAAATCGTTTGACGGTAGCTAGAATGAAATACAGAAATAATTGTGAGTTTGAATACAAAGTTTTGCAATACCTTTGGAGACAAAGGGCCGAAAATTATTTGGTTGGTGTCACAGTATTTATGCTTGTGACTGTACATGGTCATTACAGTGTAATAAGAAGATTAATTGAAACAAATACTGTATAATTCCCACCAAGTGATGTAATACAGTTTTGAAAAATTATTCGAGGCGTTTTATGAAGCTTCGGATTCCACTCGAATCTGCTCAAATATCGAATTATCGGCGTGGACATGATATCATGCCTATTTTCCAAATATCTAACCTACTATTTGTACAGTACAACTGTTACACACCAATGTTGTCAGTAATAGTCGATGACGTTATAATAGAGACAATGAGCAATGATTAACCCTTTCACTGCGGGTGACATTCTGGAATGTTTTGGCAGGTTACAGCAATTTCCAGGCTTTAAAAGCCTGTAAAAAACGTAAAAATCGAGTGACAGTGGGCGGGAGCGTGAGGGGCCCACCTCCGACCCTCAGAGCACCCAGCAGCTCACTGAGCTAGGCTGTGTCTCGCGCGTGTCTCTCTCTCTCTCTCATAAGTGCAGCCAAGCGAGCGAGTGTTACATAATAGCGGGGTTCCCGCGTTTCACTGGGATCACTGCGGGTGAACCAGACCACGTATACGGTCCGTTCTGGTGTCATTTTGAAGCTATTTTCGCCTAGTTTTCGGCAGAATACACTTCATTTAATGCAGATGCTTGATTTATCATTCAGGAGTGCCTGAATATGCCCTAAATAGCCCAAACAAGGCCACAGCCAAAGGGTTAAGGAAACTTCACACACACACACACACGTCTCCCTTTGTCACGCTTACTTTGTTTACCTTACATAAACATGGAAATGAGAGGTTTATGTGTGTGTACTGTATGTGCGTGTGCGTGTGTATACAGTAATTTCCAGGCTATACGCACAAAAACGTAAACTAATATTCAAGGAATGCATTATATATATCAACCAAATAATTGCACATTTCTGCACGGAACGCCTATAATGCACATCCAGACTCCTACTGTTTGTCAATGTAATATTAAAGTAAAGTAAAGTAGCTACACACATTATGAGCACGAAACAGAAACACGGTATTGGGTTAGGTAATACGGGGACCGTAACATGTTTACCTGGTACACGAGTGGTTGTAGAAGGCAGAAAATATAGTCAATTATAGCTATGGCTTTGTTTTATATGCATTCGTTTTCTTAGGAACATTTTACAGTATTGATTTTCACACAATGTATGCTTTCTAATATATTAAGACTTTCTTAGTTTTGCCTACATTGTTTAATCCTGTAAATGCTTTCAGTACTTTTCATGAAATTTACATTTTATCTGTACTAATCCAAGGACTTGAATTTTGTATTGATCTAGCATGTATATTTGTCCCCACGAACACCACCTCCACCACCACACTGGCTTACAAAGCCATCAAATGCACAGCTACAAGGTGCTTTCTAAAATACGTGAGCCAA
Organism: Paralithodes platypus; assembly: GCA_032716605.1. NCBI lineage: Eukaryota > Metazoa > Arthropoda > Malacostraca > Decapoda > Lithodidae > Paralithodes > Paralithodes platypus. The sequence continues at coordinate 11,580,749 of CM064563.1, read as the reverse complement.
ACTTTAGGATGTGAGTATATGCTGTAGATGATTCTAACCTTAATATGCTCTTTCATCAGTTAAAATGATATTGAAAACTACATAAAGGGTCCTTCCCTGCACCACTAAAATGGATTCTTCCATGTCAAGCGATATCTTCGTAATAATATGGTAAAATATACACATTTAGATGAGGGTGGGATAGGCCATTTGACAATTGGGCAAGCCTTGTGGGGAAATACAGGGGAAAATGCCCTTTTCAACATCCAATACTCTTTATTGGTTGAGTTTTGGAAATGTTCTTATAGAACATTTTAAGCTTAAAATTATTTATTTAACCTAATCCCGAAGGTTGGCACATCTATTTTGAAACACCCTGTATATAACCTACACACGGCCACCTCTGATACCATCAACACCAACTCCACCACCACACTCACATCCATCAAACACTCAACACTGACACCTGTAAACGACAGCTGACCGCGTGTATTACTATCCCACCACCACCCTGACAAGTACATCCATCAAACACTCAACACTGACACCTGTAAACGACAGCTGACCGCGTGTATTACTATCCCACCACCACCCTGACAAGTACATCCATCAAACACTCAACACTGACACCTGTAAACGATAGCTGACCGCGTGTATTACTATCCCACCACCACCCTGACAAGTACATCCATCAAACACTCAACACTGACACCTGTAAACGACAGCTGACCGCGTGTATTACTATCCCACCACCACCCTGACAAGTACATCCATCAAACACTCAACACTGACACCTGTAAACGACAGCTGACCGCGTGTATTACTATCCCACCACCACCCTGACAAGTACATCCATCAAACACTCAACACTGACACCTGTAAACGACAGCTGACCGCGTGTATTACTATCCCACCACCACCCTGACAAGTACATCCATCAAACACTCAACACTGACACCTGTAAACGATAGCTGACCGCGTGTATTACTATCCCACCACCACCCTGACAAGTACATCCATTAAACACTCAACACTGACACCTGTAAACGACAGCTGACCGCGTGTATTACTATCCCACCACCACCCTGACAAGTACATCCATCAAACACTCAACACTGACACCTGTAAACGACAGCTGACCGCGTGTATTACTATCCCACCACCACCCTGACAAGTACATCCATCAAACACTCAACACTGACACCTGTAAACGATAGCTGACCGCGTGTATTACTATCCCACCACCACCCTGACAAGTACATCCATTAAACACTCAACACTGACACCTGTAAACGACAGCTGACCGCGTGTATTACTATCCCACCACCACCCTGACAAGTACATCCATCAAACACTCAACACTGACACCTGTAAACGACAGCTGACCGCGTGTATTACTATCCCACCACCACCCTGACAAGTACATCCATCAAACACTCAACACTGACACCTGTAACCGACAGCTGACCGCGTGTATTACTATCCCACCACCACCCTGACAAGTACATCCATCAAACACTCAACACTGACACCTGTAAACGACAGCTGACCGCGTGTATTACTATCCCACCACCACCCTGACAAGTACATCCATCAAACACTCAACACTGACATCTATAAGTCACACATAGCCACGTTTCTTACCACCACCACCTTTACTACCACCATTACACTGACAAGTAAACACATCAAGGCTGAGTTTAACATATAATTACAAAAAGCTCTGGATGTCATGCACGGTTACAGGTTAAGAATAGCAAAACTTAGGTTGTTGTATTGTCTAAAGGAAAACTTAGAAAACATAGGGCATTCAAAATTGGTGATGATATGATTAATATTGTTGAAGTTAACATATATCTTGGCTCAACTTTTAGCCATAACGGTCTATTTAAAAAAAGCTAAAACAAATAATAATAACACAAGCTAGAAATACTACTTTCGTTTTTTTTAGCAAGTTTAATAAGTTGAATATTCCGTTTGATATACTGTATATGTCTGGATCTGTACACAAAGCATATAATGCCTATTTAGTTGCATAGCATTGAAATATGAGGATTTTGATAATTCTTAATAAGTTAAATGTTACGTGCAATAACTTCCTAAAAAGGTTACTACAATTAAATAATTCTACTCCAACTTCCATGTTGTACGATGAAACATGTTTCAGATCTCCAAATAAATGTATATATAATAAAATTATCTATTTCTGGCTTAGGATTGCTAACGGTAACAGTCCCATATATCCAATAGTATGTACATATTTATATACATATATATATGATTTAGAAATATACAGGTCACCATGGTTAAGCAAGATTAGTTATTTGTTGGATGTTAATGGCATGTATAATGTTTTTGTTTAACAAAGTAAACAACACTAATTGTAATTGGCTGAAAGAATCTTTTAATCTTTAATCTAAATATACTGTATTTACAATAAAAATGGTCTGAAGAAATCAACTCCAAACCATCATGTATAAATGATATATATATATATATATATATATATATATATATATATATATATATATATATATATATATATATATATATATATATATATATATATATATTATATATATATATACATACATATACAGTATATACTGTATATATGTCAGGCAATGTTCAAATGCAAGGCTGTTATTGTTGCCTAAGCAACATTCACTCTTAACATTTGTAAATTCAGATGTGGCAACCACCGCCTCCCAATTATCGTAGGCAGATACTATAATTATTATGTTCCTTCCAACAACCAACCATACTCCTAAAATCGATTAATGAAATATTAGAAGGGAGGATAGAATATGTAATCGATGTGACAACAATCAAGATGGCGATAAGATTCACTATTTGCTCACTTCGTTTTTTCACAACAGTAGACAAAAATAGTTAAACAAATAGTATACACATACACATATTTTCAAGATAGCTGAATAATTTAACTCAAAAGAACCGATCAATATTTTTAAAGCTAGCAAAATGTATCCGTGAGATAATGATTTTCTTCAATCATATTCAATAGGATGATATTTATTAGTTTCATAGTGTTAGGTTCACCTGTATTATTATTTGGTTTATGTTCTGTACTCACCCAGCTTGGGGTCGCCAGAGTGAAAATATACATTTCAAACTTTTCAAAGCTGAAGACTAACACCAATAAGTCACACGTGCCACGTCTGTTACCACCAACACTATCACCACCACCTATCCTGCCACGGATATTAGTTCCAGGGCAGTAGTTCCCTTTTTAATGTACCCGTACCCACTCTAAACCACTGTTTGGACACTTGATCCTCAGTGTTTTGGAGGACAAGCAGCCTAGAAAGGTCACTAGACCTGTTGTTGTTTGATTTCCTTTGTACTCCTTTGTACACTCACAAGGAACCACAACGGATACCAACAAATGCCAAGAAAGGTCGGTCGCTCTCTCTCTCTCTCTCTCTCTCTATCTCTCTCTCCATCATCAATCATATACCTTCCACTTCGTCATAACCATAATGTCAGGTGTTGTTAACATGCAGCACAAGACTCCTCTCTCACTCCATCATTATTAGTTTTCTATCATTCTCAATTTTCTAACATTCTAACATTTCAAAATAATTCTAGCAATATGTAGTGCAGGCTTTAGTATTAGTATTGCAGATAATGTTGTTTGCTATATATTTCCGTAATTATATATTATATTCTTTATTACTAAGTTGTCTTTCATATTATGACTGTGCCTGTTTGTTTATGTGAATGTCTTGTGTGTGCGTGTTATTTTTGTGTGTGTTTTTTTATTTATTGTGAATGTGTGTGTGTGAGTGAGAGACAGTTACAAGGAATATTTAGTATTTCAGAGACGTTGCAGTCCATTCCGAGGAGATACTCGCAGTGGAAAGCGAGAGACTGTTTAGTACACTACACTCTTTACAGAGTATGCAAAATACTATATACTCTCTTTTTGAACTGCTCTACTGAAGAACTATTTACAACTTCGGAGGTAAGTTTGTTCCAGGTAGAACAGATCTTATATGGGAAAATATTTCCACAAAAACTAGTGCTGAACCTTTTCAATTATAATTTCCAGCCATGGTTGTGTGTTGTATTCATATTGAGGCTAAATATTTTGCTATAATCCACATCGTCAAATCCATTATGTATTTTAAAAACTTAAATGAGCTGACCTCTAGTCTGGGTGTTTCCAACGGGAGTATATCAAGAGTTCTCAACCGGTCCTCGTAGCTCATTCTTCTAAGCAATGGAATAAGCTTTAATTGTAGCCTAGCTTGTACTCTTTCCAGTTGCTCTATGTCTTTCCTGAGTGCTGGAGACCAGAATTGAACTGCATACTCCAGGAGAGGCCATATCAGAGCGTTGTAAAGTGTGAGGACTATTTCCTTATTCTAAACTTAAATTGCCTCTTAACCCACTGAGCCCCAGCTAGTTATAAATAAATGTACCACCAGGGACCAGCCGGTTTTGAAAAAAAAAAAAATCCAGAAACAATAGCGAATGGGTTAGGAATGAAGGAAAAACCACAAAAAAAACGATCAAAAAGGTCAAAAATTGGTCCTACGGAGCCCCCGAAAACGGATTTTACAAGAGTAAAAAATTGAAGGCAATAACACCCAAAATTCGGGTTTTTGCGCGCTCACGCGCACGCAGTTGGACTTTGAGAGTTTTCAACCATCGGTATGGTTGCGTGGGATACTTACACAGTTCCCATACAAATCTGAGCCCTCTAGGTGCCATAGGACCGAAGTAATTGGGACCGGAGTAACACTGACGCAACTGTTGCGTCGCTGGGGTTTAGCGTTACATACACTGCTGACGCAAACTCTGCGTCGCTGGGGCTCAGTGGGCTAATATAGCCCAGTAATTTATGAGCTTTCTCAAGTAGAGCAATGCACTGCTTGGAAAACTTTGGGTCACTGCTAATCAGAACACCCAAATTATTTTCCAAGTCAGTCACTTCCAGATGCATTCCCAATAGTGAATATCCCGAATTGGGGTTTGATTGGCCGATATACATCACCTTGCACTTTTCCAAGTTTAGAGGCATCTGCCATGTCTCCGAACATTCACCCAGTCTGTTGAGGTCCATCCTGAGCGGTTGAACCCCTTTGGGGTCTTTCACATTCATTCCAAACTGTATGTCATCTGCAAACTTGGAGATCACACTCAACAGACCAATACCGATGTCAATGACATAATTATATGATAAACAGTAGTGAGCCAAGGACAGATCTCTGTGGAACTCCAGAAGTGACTGAAGTCCACTGAAGAAACACCATATATTACAACTCGTTGTTGTCTACCTGTTACCCAACTTTCTATCCAATTTGTGACCTCTATATTGAAACCTAGTGCGCTCACTTTTGACATTAGCATACAATGAGGCACTTTGTCAAAAGCTTTTTGAAAATATAAGTAAAGGATGTCTAAGGCTCTACTGTTGTGATACTCGCTCAGCATTTCATGGACGCATTCCAGAAAATTGGTAAGACATGATCAGTGTCGCCTGAATCCATGTTGGGAATCTGTAATATAATTGTGAGTTTCTTAGTAGTCAACTATCTTGTCTACTAGTATCCCTTCTAAGAGTTTTACTATGATAGAGTTATGATAAGAGTTTTACTAGAGAGAGAGAGAGAGAGAGAGAGAGAGAGAGAGAGAGAGAGAGAGAGAGAACAAACAAAATAAAAAGTAGCAGCTTTACTAGTTCTGCATTTATTTGTGACTGCTTTATACCAGGTACGAATGTGAGGTTAATTTCTTATCATAGGACATCACTCTAACCAACACATTAGTTGCTAAATTTCCATTGAGCTATTGCAATCGTAAGTATATTACAAGTGGAGAGAGAGACAGCAATAATAATTATGGCCACTCGGTCAGGAATGGAGGAAACTATCGATCGATAAAACCCATGGGCAGCGGGGGGATGAATCAATGACCGAAGACTCTTATGGGCAGATTTTAACCTAATATTTTCATTGTAACTTGTTTGATTTCGGTCAGGGTTACGTATATGACGCCTAGGGTGATGTATATTGAGCGGGAATAACGGAAAAAGCCCCGCCTTGGCGTATTCTTTAACTCGCTGTATTCAAAGAGTATGCCCTGCACAAGTTGTAACCCTTTTTAACAGAATAGGTGATGCAAGTAATGATTTATGCAAAGCAGCTTATACACGAGCAAAGGTAGATGTGGTTTGGCCGCTGGCAAAGGTAGAGCTGTATTGGTCACTTAACCTGGCTCTCTGTTTATAGTGTTTGGATGCAAAAGCTGTGGTTCGTCTTGACATTTCTTGGGATTCCGTAGATGTTTTTTATTAGATCCAATCCCATCTATGTTGATCCGTAGCTTGTTGCAGGTTTCAGTGAGCTGTCAACCGTCAAATTCCGAGAAAGATCGCAGTGCTCCTTAGGTATGTTCCTGTTCCTTGTTATTCCGTAGCTACACCTCCATATGACAGCAAAATCTCAGGATTCATCATGATTTCCAGTTGGTGACAAGACGGCGCATGGTTATTTTAGTTTTGAAAGGGGCTTAACACATGGTCACATCTATTTCCACCACCAACACCATCACTATTCTCAATATTGAAGCTAACACACGCATGGCTTAGATTAGTTTAGGCAATGGTTAAGTTAGGTACGGTTAACATTTATGAGAGTTTTCGATTACAATATTTCAGCTTAATCAAATATACGTTAGGATATTGGTAAACATATTGGTATGGTACATAATGTTGGGTGTGCCAGAGGGTACTGTACTTACCGCGGTGCTTAAATTACAGTATATGTTATTACAAGAACACGCTTGATCAGTCTCAAGAGCGGTGAATATAGCTATTTCTTGTATATTTCCTCAATCTCGTATACAATATGCACTTGATGGCGAGGAAATCTGTCGTGTCTATTAGCCACTTCATTGAAATAATAAGATTACACCTTTTTGAAGCTCATATTTTTATGTACAGTCTACTCGCCGTCAATTATTTTGGTCACACTTTTCAGCCGTAGCATTCCATGGGATTCAGTGGCATAGTTAGTAGAGCGTCGGCTGCTGATCAAAGGGTCGGCGAATCGAGCCCTAACTGTCATAATGTTATTGGTAGATGTCAAGCCCGGGCAACTTGACCAAACAATTCGTGACAAACGCCTAATGAAGTATGCTGTCTGGCAAAAAAAAAAAAAAATTGCACACACACATAGGCCTACATTCGCTAACTGAGACCCTTGTTACAGACAGTTGTTGTTGATGATCTTATAGTTATATTGAATTACTAAATGACAAGCAAACTATGCAGCCTTAACGTATACTTTTGTTTCATAAATGATATGTTTTGTTTATATTGTTTTAATATAATTCACATATATAGATAACATAAAATTGTATATACATTTAGTTTTGTAACAGATATACCTTTTGGCGGTTGTATGTAGATTATATTACCTGAATTATGGATAACCTTGTTAATAATGAATGCAAACCCATTAGAGGGGTAGGAAACCGTGGAACCCATAATACTTTCATGATGATGTCCACTTTGTAATATTAGTCTTGATATTATTAATATGTGTTATTCAGTTTAAGAAAGAACCCATAGTTATCCGAGGGTTAAATGGCTTACCGTTTGCATCTCTAATTTTTGAGAATGTTTCACAGCTGAGTTTCATCTACAAATGCAGTATAACAATCAGTCAAATAAAGTTAAAATTGCGCTATAGTAATGAAGGCGTCAAGTAGGTGAGAGCAAGACAAAGTTTAAGCGAATGCCACCTCAATTGACAGAGTTTTACGAAGAGTTTAAGAGTAGGGCGTAATGACCCAAGTCCCTGGATTCAGTCAGGGACGTTCTTGCCTTACTAAATTGCTTAGCTTTTGCTCAGAGGTATATGAAGCAGTAGATACTGATAAATCATATGATATTATATATTTAGATTTCAGTAAAACTTTCGACAGAATCCCTCATGAGAGATTGATGAGAAAGGTTGAGGCGCATGGAATAGGTGGGGCGTTGTTAGGATGGATTAGGTCATGGCTAATTGGTAGGAAGCAGAGAGTCAGCATAAATGGTACTAAGTCAGAGTGGGGATCAGTCAAGAGTGGTGTCCCCCAGGGATCTGTATTGGGTCCTCTGTTATTTATCATATACATAAATGACCTTGATTTAGGTATAACTAGTCGGATAAGTAAATTCGCAGACGATACCAAAATAGGGAGACCAATAGATTCAGATAGCGACATAGAGTGCCTCCAAAGGGATCTAGATGCCTTACACGAATGGTCAGTAAAGTGGCAGATGAATTTTAACACTGACAAATGCAAGGTATTAAAGATAGGGAAGACGAATATTAATGCAAAATATAAACTAGCTAATGCTGAATTAGAAAACTCAGACTGCGAGAAAGATTTGGGTGTGTTTGTTAGCAACGATTTGAAACCTAGAAAACAGTGTATAAGCGTACGTAACAAGGCAAACAGGATTCTGGGGTTCATCTCAAGGAGTGTGAGTAACAGAACTGCCGATGTTATCTTGAAACTTTACTTGTCATTAGTAAGACCTCATATGGATTATGCTGTCCAATTGTGGTGTCCTTATTACAGAATGGATATAGATTCCTTGGAGAGAGTACAGCGAAGAATGACAAACATTATTCATAATATTAGAAATCTACCATATGAAGAAAGGTTGAACAAATTAGGCTTACATTCGTTAGAAAGACGCAGAGTTAGAGGGGATATTATAGAAGTGTTCAAGTGGTTCAGTGGGGTAAATAAAGGAGACATGAAAAATGTACTGAAGCTCAGTGATAGCGAAAGAACTCGAACAAATGGTTATAATATTATTTTTATTAATCTCACCACCACACCCCCAATGAAATTAATTAAATTAGATAAATTTCATTTCAGAAAAGATATAGGCAAATATTGGTTTGGTAACAGAGTTGTAGATGGGTGGACTAGGCTACCAAGTGATATAGTGGGATCAAGAACGATAGGGAGCTTTAAGATAAAATTAAATAGGTATATGGACGAGATGGGTTGGGTGTGAGGGGGATCTACCAGGTGTGGGCCAATCGGCGCTCAGCAGACCCCCGTTATCTTGTGTTAATCTCTGACCGTTTTGGTGGGGTCAGTACTCAAGGTGATGGTGAGTTGGGCCTTGTAATTGGGGTTGGGTGTGACAGGTATCTGCCTTGTGTGGGCCGATCGGCTTTTTGCAGACTCCCATTTTCTTGTGTTCTTGTGTTCTTGTGTTCATGAGAGAGAGAGAGAGAGAGAGAGAGAGAGAGAGAGAGAGAGAGAGAGAGAGAGAGAGAGAGAGAGAGAGAGAGAGAGAACAGAGGGGCAGGGGCATGAATACATCTGTTTTAGAGATGTATTGAAGCCAGATAGACTGATTGAAATTGTAGGATGGTTTACAAAAGAAGAGAGGGAGACAGATACATAGATAGTCACACACACACACACACACACACACACACACACACACATACAGCATGTAATATAGGGAAGATCTGAAAGCAGGATAGTAGGTAGGTAAGAGGTGATGAGGTCCGAGATGATTAACCCTTTCAGTACCGGTTCCGTCCTTTTAACTTTGTTCTGGCTACTATTAGACGATGTTATTTAGTTTAGAAAGGGCCTCCAGCAATTAACAGGCTTCGAACCATTACACGTAACCCTTTTTACTACCACAGATCCTTCTAATACTGCATAAAATCTTCTAAAAAATATAGCTAGAATAAAATAAACGTAAAATTCTAAAGTCTATAGAGTATCAGGCTATTATTTCAGGCTTTTAACATTACTCACCATTTCCGATAGTGCAGTATATCCTCATTTCGGATAGTGCAGTATATCCTCATTTTACTGGGATAATTAAGATTATACAAAAATACACCGGTGCGGTTTATAAGATTCATTTATATAAGTTATAAGGTAAGTCTGGCAAACATTGGTATGTGACTGACAAAAACAGTTATAGACATAATATATTGTATATTAATGTTATATTCTACAGATATAATAGAACCAACGATAGACACAGACTTATGTTTTGTGCGGGGAAGAGGAGTTAGTGAAGTATTGACTGTGTAAACGAGTGATGTTAGAGGCTTCGACGGTAATGAAATATAAATATATCTTATAGTCATCTTGGCGGAGTTATCAACGTAACCTATAAGGTATAACTATAATCTGTAAAGTAGCAAGGGGATAGAGTGATTACTGTGGTTAATTATTTTACAATAGCAGGGATCCCAAAACAGGGAACAGCAGTATTTATGGTAGCTCTCTTCAGAACTTTAAGCGTTTGCCCGGGGTGACAGGCAACTAGGTACTAGGGGAGTTTTAGCTTTTGCATGAGTGTTATGAGGGTCAAATATTTTGTTGTAATCAGGCTGTGTCTTCTCTTGTCTCTCGTTCCGGAGGCACGCTGCTGAAAAAGTGGAGGGAATAGGTCCCACTTTGCCAAGCACAATATAATATTAGTGCCTCGAGCGGAATACGACTTGAATGTACTGAAGGGACAAGCAGAATAGGACTTATCCGGTCGACAAGTAGAACGCGACTTGTCTGAACACACGGAAACCGACTCGTGTTGACAAGCAGAATATAACTTAGTACCTAAAGAGGAATACGACTTAACCATTTCACGCACATATGACGCAGAGGTTGCCAGATTAGCAATAAGAAATAGAGTTATCTCACTCTTATAATTACCTCTTCAAAATTAGTTTTCTGCCCACAGCTAACTCAAAGACAACTGCAGAGGTTTAAGTAACTAAACTAAAGGGTTCTAAATACCCCTGATGGTAACAAAGGCTTTAAAGTATCCCCAATAGGCTCAAAATCGCGTCATATGTCGGAGAGGGTTAAGTGTGATGAGCTGGGTGAGCTGATGGCTGGAAGGTAGGTGTGCCATTTTTGTTCTTCCTGCCAATCTGGTGGTCTGGGGCAAAAAGGTATTACTGGTTTCCGTTGTGTTGGTGTCTTTAATGGACTTTTCGATCCGTGATAGGTGATATGAATGGCAGGATCTCAGATAAGATTGGGATATGGGTCCCTGGGTAATTTAGGGACGGAGGTCTGGATTTGTGATGTGGTGGGTGACTTCGTAGGACGTGCCAGCTGGAAAGAGGATCCGGCTTTGTGATGTTGGCGGCTGGCCATAGAGAGAGTGGTGGTTATGGGTACCTCGTTTATTCTCACCTGTTACTACTATCACTGATGCTAGGCGTCTTGGAGTTGTAGATGTGGAACTGGGCATTACACTATATACTATAATTCGGCCACAGAAATAGACCACCAACCTCTATACCTCAAAACGGACTAGAGAAATCGACCTAATACTTCTACCATGTTTGGAAAAGGCATCCAGTGAACTGGTGTGGAAATGTACAGCTCAGTTGCTCTAGCCCTTTTTGAGTAACACAAGAAGGTAGCCAATATTTCTAGCCTACATATAATTACAAGACTATATATGATAAGGTAGATTTGGCTATGGACACAATAAATAACAGTAATACCGAATACAAATCTTATGAAGTATTCAATTATTTTATGTTAGATTACGTTCCATTTGATTAAGCTAGGCTAGAACATACAATCATAAATACATACATACAAGTTAAAAGACCGTTTTGTCCACAGAGAATGTGGTTACAGTCTCACGTCCTAAATGGCGGCTTTCCAGGCGACCCTGTCAAGGGCTGACTCTGTTGTCAAGTTCTTTATTTTGAGATCGGACCAGAGTACCTGATCCTACATCATTCTAGGTGTACCCCTATGCGGAGCTCCCCCCAACTTCACAGTCCAGCATTTCTTCACCCAGCACTGATCATCCATTTTATCTACGTGTCCAAACCAACCAATTCAACTCGTGCACATCACTTCACTGACACTCTTAATGCCCAGATGCCTTCTTAATTCCTCACTCGATACCCTGTCCCTGAGATTAACCCCACATAATCATCTCACCATTCTCTTTTCATTCCGTTCCATTCTATTAATATCCTTTACTTTAACTGACCACGTCTTCGAGGCATAGGTCATCGCACTCTTATCACACAAAGTATACTTCCCACCCCTTTCCCACATACTGCACATGGATAGTCGCCGCTTCTTTCCATAGTTCTGCCCCATACTCCACTAATCATGACCTTTATTTTATCTATGTTAGCTCTTCGACCCTTGTGTGCCATACCCTCCCTCCATCATTTGAACTTTACCTCTGCTTCCTGCGCACTATCTGCAATAAAAACTAGGTCATCTGCATATAACAACTCCCATGGGAGTCCTGTTCTAAAGTCCCTTGAGAGTGCCTTCAGGGTCAACATAAACAGTAATGGGCTCAGCACTGAACCTTGATCAACTCCAACTTTCACCGGGAACTCTTCGCTGAGAACCCCATTCACTCTAGCTGCTGCCTATGACCCCTCATACATTCTCATTATCACATGCAGCAACCGCTCTTCTACTCCAAGTTTTTTCATAGCCTACTAAATTACTTACCTTGGCACCCGGTCAAAGGCTTTCTCCAGATCTACAAAAACTAGGTAAAACTCACTGTTTTTTCTCTAAGAATATCTCTTGCAGTTGCCTAAGAATGAAGATATCATCAGTTGTGCCACGTACCGTTCCGGCATAAATCCAAACTGCATGTCATTGATGGCAACACTTTTCTCTATCATGCATTCCAAGACCCTTTCGTTGACTTTCATGACTTGGTTGAGCATTTTTAAACCCCTATAAGTTCCCTTGTTTAAGAAGCCACCCTTGCAATACTATCACACTTTTCTGCCATACATTGGGAAGTTGTTTCCTCCTTTATGATAGCATTAATCAGCTCTGTGCCCAATTTTACCCCATTATCTCCAGCTACTTTTAGCATCTCAATGACAATACCGGAGCTCCCAGCGGCTTTCCTGGACTTCATTCTATGTATAGCACTTTAACGGCGTCATACCCTATCAAAGGGGGGGGGGGGGCTTGTACTGGACTGCAGTATTGAGCTGTTCTCTGTTCCATTTAACCTCCTTATTAACTCATACATTGCGGGTATTTTGGCCTAATTTGACCTTCATTCTCTGCACATTTTCATGGATAAACAAGAGCCAGAACATAATACAATGATATATCTGAAAAAAGTACAGTAGTACAGCTTTCCAATGACACCTGGATGATCTCTGTACGACGTCTGGTTGTCTTGCAACGATCTTGCAAATGTCGTCCAAAATCGCTAAAAATGAGCGGTGTTTAGCTGTTTTCACCATGTGTAATGCTGCAATCATGTAAGAGACATCTCTGAGTTACATCAGTGCTGGTCAAGACTTGGTGGGCGACGAATGAAGGCGTTCCGCGCTGCCTGCAATAGTTTGGCTCGCTCTCAGGCTACATAATAAGTGAATATCGGTGTTCGTCTGGTGACAGGCGTCGCAACGTAGGCATTAAGCAGTATTTCATAATGCTCCTTCGATGCCTCTGTAATTTCGTTTTCTCAGTAAAAAGTCATGCCACTGTCATTATTTATGCATCTCACACCCACGACATCCTTGCTACAGTCCCTCACATTCTTAGCTAATTTATAAATCCCATTGGTATTATTAGTGCTACAAACTCGTTCTATCACACTATTCTGTATGGTTTTCTTTGTCCTGTAGACCTATTTTCTAACATTACATTCGGCAGACAGCTCTTCCTTGCTGCTACCTTCCTTCCATACTTTGAAACATATCATCTTCTCTCTGACTGCAGCTTCGACATCGTTGTTCCACCACCAGGAAAACTTATGTCTAGGTGGCCCTTTTGGCATCAAGGAGGCTAAGTACTTAAAAGTTCCATTTGCCATCAACATCAGCTGGCCTAGCACCCATACTTCTTTCAATTTCCATAATTTTGCTGTGGAATCTGTCTCTGTACTCCTCTTTTTCCAACAACTATAGGAACAACACAGGAACTCTGCTTAAGCATAAATCACACACTAGGAGCTTGTGTTGGAGGATACATTCTTCACCTGGTATGATCTTAGTTTCTCTGACCCCTTTCCTGTCAGATTTGCTGATCAGGAAGTAGTCTATCTGGGTACTGGAGCCACCTGATTCATATGTTATCAGATGGCTCATCCTCTTCCTGAACATGGTGTTACACACCACCATCCCTGTAGCAGCACAGTGCTCCAGTATGTATTCACCTCCCAAATTCCTTCGGCCATATCCGTCCTCCGTGCACACCCTCATATCCGTCAGCATATTTTGTTTTTGTGTGTATATGAAGGAGACAGAAGGCAGGTTGCCTGTAGCGAGTGTCTCCCCCAAAGTTAAAAGAGTGACAGACCCAAATTCAAGGGACGTTGTTGTCAAAATGCCTAAACACTAGAAGTTTAAAGCAGTCTAAGTCATAGGATGAAGGAAAGATTGATTGAGGGAGAGAGTTGCAGAGTTCACTTGATGACTAGAAGAAAGACTGAGAAAATTTGCCAATTCTTGGGTTTGAGAGCTGGACAGAATACAGATGGGACTGTGTTGAAAGGCGGGTGCCTTGCACTCGCCGCAAGGGATGGGGTATACACTGAGAGAGCTCAGAAGAACACTGATTGTTGTAATAGCGATAGAAGAGTGAAAGAGATGCAACATTGAGGCGTGTAGAAAGAGATTGTAAGGAACTAGTAAGAGGAGGCGAGTTGATGAGGCAAAATGCTTTTGATTCTACTCGTTCGAGAAGTTCGGTATGGGTGGAGCCTCCCCACACTTGCGAACAATACTCAATACAAGGGCACACTGTGCCCCGATACAGAGGAAGAAGCTGTGCGGGGGTGAAAAGCCCACGGAGACGGTTGAGCACACCTAACTTTTGGGAAGCTGTTTTAGCAATTGTGGTAATGTGATCGTTTTAAGAAAGGTCAGATGAAAAAGATACACCGAGAATGTTGAGAGAAGATGAAGGGTTGAGTTGTGTGTTGTTGAAGAATAGTTGATAGTCTTGTGGAAGATTGTGATGGAGAGATAGAGGGAGAAACTAGGTTTTGGAGGCATCAAAAGTAACAGGATTTTCTCTGCACCAATCAGAAATAATAGAAAGATCAGAAGATAGGCATTCTATTGCCTCGCCACGTGTGATTAGGAGAGCTTGCATGCTGGGTTGATGTGAAAAACTAGTTGAATAGTGTAAGGTAGAGTCATCAGCATATGAGTGGATAGGACTAGAGATACAGTTAAGGAGATCATTGATAAATATTAGAAAGATAATTGGAGACAGGACAGAACCCTGAGGAACAACGGAGTTGATAAGTTGAGGAAGTGAACGATGGCCGTCCACAACTGCAGCTATGGAGTGGTCTGAAAGGAAATTAGAGATCAAGGCACAGATAGAGGGATAGAAACCGAAGGAGGGTAGTTTGGAAATTAACCCCTTACGAACAGGGATGTTTGTAACTTCTACTACCTGCCTGGCATATTTACCCTAAACGAGCTTCATTCCATGCTCTTTTCATGCATAAACAAGAGCCAGAGCGTAATACAATTGTGTAACCGTGAAAGGGCGATAATAGAGCTTTCCAATGACACCTGAATCATCTTTGTATGACCACGGGTTATCCTGTAGCGATCGCGCAACACGAGGGAAAAAACTAAAATACGGTAATTTCCCAATTTTTTTCTGGGCTCGCGGAGCCGTGGGTGAGGAATGTTGCAGAGGTAGTGTCAGTCGCGGCACTGGGTCCATGCTGAATGGTCAGAGCCCGCCTATCTTCCTCCCAATGCGTGGACTCTCTCTCAGAGCCGAAAATGTGCTCAAAATCCCGCCCGATTAATGTCGGGCACCGCAGGGGTGGCCATTATTCTCTCGGCCGACATATGTCGGGCCCTGCGACTTGAGTGTTAAAGACTTGTGCCAGACTCTATCGAAGGCTTTCGATATGTACTCTAGAGCAATAGAAAAAGTCTCACAAAAGTTAAAAAAGAAGGTTAGCAAGATAAGCAAGAAGATCACCAGTAGAGCGGCCCATAAGGAAACTGTACTGGCGATGTGAAAGTAGATTATAGGTAGATAAATGCTTAAGACATTTTGAGTTAAAAATAGTTTAAAAAACTGTAGAGATGCAAGAAATAAGAACAATTGGATGATAGTTGAAGGGTTGAGAGTGGTCACCCTTCTTTGGGACAGGTTGAATAAGAGCAAACTTCCAGCATGATGGAAAGACGTTAGAGAATAGACAGAGACGAAAGAGTTTGCCTAGGCAGGGAGTCAGCATGGAAGAAAGTTTTTTTAGTACAATAGGAGGAACACCATCCGGTCCTTATGCCTTCTTAGTATTATGTCCAGAGAGTGCCGAGAGTACATCTTTAGAAGAGATTATGATATTAGGCATAAGTAAGTGAGAGGGGGGTGGAGAGGGAGGAATAGTACCGGAGTCGTCTAATGTGGAATTTTTAGCGAAGGTTTGAGCGAAGAGCTCAGCTTTGTCAGAGGAAGAGGTGACGGTGGTACCGTCAGAATGGAAGAGGGGAAGAAAAGACGAGGAAGTGAAGTTGTTGGAGAGGTTTTTGGCTAGATGCCAAAAAGCTTGGAAAGAGCTAGAGTTGGAAAGTATAGAGCATTTTTTATTGATGAAAGAGTTTTTGGTGAGTTGAAGAACGGATTTGGCTTGATTCTGGGCAGAGACATATAATGTACGGGATTTTCGAATTTGAAGGTGACGGTACCGTTTGAATGCTTCCTCCATATTACGAACAACAGTAGACCAAGATTTTTTTCAGTTAGTCTGATAGAAAGAGAATGGGATGTATGCTTCCATGCCCGAAAGGATTACCTCAGTAATGCGCTCTGCACTCTCTGAGGGTCCCCGGCCACGAAAGCAAAAATCATTCCATGGGAAATCAAAGAAGTACTGCCATAGAGCCTCCCGGTCGGCAGCGCCAAAGTGCCACAAGCGCCGCCGGCTTGGGATGTCAGAAGGCCATACTGGAGAGACAAGACAGGTGACTGAGATAAGGATATGATCAGAGGAGCCCAACGGAGAGACAAGGTCTACAGTATAAGCAGAAGAATTAGGGGTTAGAAATAAGTCAAAGATGTTGGGCCGATCAACAGGGCGGTCTGGGATACGGGTGGGTTGCTGAACTAACTGCTCTAGATCACTTAGGATAGAAAATATGTAGGCTTGTTCACCAGGTTGGTCATTGAAATTAGAGGAGAGCCATTGGTGGTGGTGAACATTGAAATCTCCTAAGATGGAGATTTCAGAGAAAGGAGAGATGAATAGAATGTATTCCACTTTAGAAGTAAGATAGTAAAAAAAAAATGAATTGTCAGTAGAATTAGGGGAGAGATAAACAGCACAGATATATTTAGTGATAGAGTGGCAAGATAACTTAAGTCGGATAGTTGAGAATTCAGAAGAGTCAAAGTTGGGAACACGAGAGCAACTAAGATTGTTGCGTATGTACACGCAACATCCACCTTTGGCTTTGAATTGAAGATAAAATAGTAGGAGGATATAGAGAAGGGTTTGCTGTCTGTTGCCTTAGACAACTGAGATTCGGTGAGGAAAATTAAGTCAGGTTTGATAGAAGATAGATGGTGTTCACCAGAGTGGAAGTTAGAGGAAAGGCCGCAAAGGTTACATAAATGGATAGATAGAGTAGAAGATAGAGGTCCAGGGCA
The DNA here is from genome assembly GCA_032716605.1 of Paralithodes platypus. Lineage (NCBI taxonomy): Eukaryota > Metazoa > Arthropoda > Malacostraca > Decapoda > Lithodidae > Paralithodes > Paralithodes platypus. Next base: position 11,563,109 of record CM064563.1, on the reverse strand, counting down.
CTTTGAGGAGTTCGTTCTAGGGGACATATCGATACGGGCATTTATGTCCCCCCACACCCTGGGGACTCCGAGGCTGGGTGTAAGGACGTCATCATCATATTTGCAAAGGTAGTGTAGTGTGTAAGGTGTTTGTAGTATAATGTATTGATAGGAGAAGGAGGTGTTTTGGAGAGCAGGCTGGGGTTGCCCTCAATATTTATGAGGCACAAAAAGGATCAGCTAGGGAGGCCAGGTGGTTAAACAGGAGTTACAGCTGTCCTTATCACCCACTTAGCACTCTCCGGGAGTACGGCCCTGTTCGGCTGGTGTCTACAGCCTCCTCCTATGCCCCGACATGCCCATTCAAGTCTCCTCCCACAATTACTACCTCCTTTTTCTTGCATCTAGCAAACTATCCCTAGTAACTCATTCCAGAACTGCTCTTTGACAACTCTACCTAAGCCTGCTTGAGGGGGGGGGGGGGAGATGCTGCTAGAAATATTTAGTTAAATTTAGACTAGGATAGGTTAGATTAAGTTAGTTTAAGTTAGAATTGGTTAACCTAAATATCTTGCTTACGTTAAATTAGGCTTGGTTAAATTAGGATAGGTTAGACTATAATATTTTTGCCATGGTGTGGTATGAATGGGCGAAGTACCGGTACCTTGTGAGTAAAGTGAGCATAAATATTTTGAGTCACTGGTTGAAGGAGGCTAACAGTGTTTGTGGCACCCCTTCCTTTTATTCACTTCCTATCAACAGTTTCTTTATACCTACCTTTTGTTTTAATTTATATGTATTTACTATGGTTGTACATAATTGTATTTACTATGGTTGTACATAATTGTATTTACTATGGTTGTACATAATTGTATTTACTATGGTTGTACATAATTGTATTTACTATGGTTGTACATAATTGTATTTACTATGGTTGTACATAATTGTATTTACTATGGTTGTACATAATTGTATTTCATCCTTGCAGATTTTCTGGACGTTGTGGGGGTTGTACAAATGTAGAAATGGTAATGATTTGGGATGGAAAAGATGGATCCCGGTGCTTCGTTTGATCTGTAAATCACTTATACAAATGTTCACCAGTGTGAAGGCCTTTATAAATCTATCAGCAACGATGACATGTACAGGTCAGGTCAGGTCAGGTGAAGGTATTGAGGGATAAGCCTTTACAACGGCACCTCGTAACAGTTGTTGAATAATAAACACAAATTACAGAAACATTCGCTGAGACATTCTCAAACTTGTGATGGTCTGAGTTGTTTTCTGTGAATGGAAAGCATTCGAGTCATCTAGTCTTCAACTGTCAATAAAATGTAAACATATTACTCTGGATAACAGTCAGTTATTTGAGATGCGTAATGGTAAATATCTTGAGATCAGAGTAAACATGATCTTGATTAATATTCTGAATATCACAGGCAATTCACAAACTGCTTTAAACAATACTGATTTTTTTTTTTTGGGGTGGGGGATTGCTATAGTATAATTTTGACGAAATATCTATTACAATTGGTCATCCAATGTTACCATGCATCATTATTTGGTCAGAGGGCGCGTAATGTCAGCGAAATTGCTGTATCAGCATAATCGGAAATAATGATTCAGAAACAACATTAGAGACAAACACAATACAGTTATAGGCCTACAACTCTTTATTTCTCAGTGTTTTGGGCTAGGCAGAATCAATATTCATATAGTCTGTCTGGAAATTAGTTATGTCTAGTACAAAGCGTTAGAGAATAAGGAAAAAAAAATCCTTTCTTTTTCTACACATCCAATATTTACGCTTATCATTATGGACCAAATACATTTTGAGAGATCTTGGTCACAAAACAAATATCCAACATTTCTTACCCACAGTCGTGGACAATAGCCCAAAAACACCTTATATTCAGTTTTACCTTTTTCTCTATGATTACAAATAATTTACTCCTTAACACACCCGGATTATCTTGTCTGCAAATAGTTGCTATTGGAGTACAAAGGAAAGCTAGCAACAGCAGATATTTTGAACCATACCAAGCTAAACTACCTAAGCTAGTATGTAGGATATACATATGGCTTAGAAAGGACAGAATTTATCTCATCCATGCAGAATGGAAATACTGACATTATATTTTATAGAAAAATAGGAAAATATAATGATCTTACCATAGCTATGCTAACAAGGAATTAATTTGGGTATGTCCTTTTATTCATCTCTAAACACAGGCAGTCGAGGGTTAATGGCGAGATATTAGTCTAAGCGAATTTTGAAAGTTTCAACAGTGCTGCAGTCTATAATTTCACTAGGCAGGCCATTTCATGTGTTATGTAATCAGTTGAAAATAAAATTGCTTTTTTCCCATGGGAGTTGCATGGTTTACGGACGATTTATGTGTAATTTGAATAGCTGAATGTGAAGTATTAGTTTGCATCCATATTGTCGATACCCATAATTATCCTTACGTGAATTATATCCCCGCATAGTCTGCGCTTAGTCAAGCTGATAAGGTTCAAGTCTTCTAGACGTTCTTCTTATGGCTTATTTTTTAGTTAGGTAATTGTTTTTGTTATTCTTCGCTGTACTCATTCTAGTTTGCCTTTATCCTTTTGATTGTAAGGACCCCAAAATTGAACGCAGTATTCTAGATGAGGTCGAACCAGTGAACTATATACAGTGAGAATAACATCTTTAGGTTTGTATTCGAAAGACCTACTAATGAATCCAATAATCTTATTTACTACTTCAGTTAAGATGATATATGGAGTGTTTCCCTACTCTACTGTCGCTAGTGTATATATTTGAAGACCTAACATGTCTTTATGTTCAGACTGCGGGTAAATTTTATTTATCTGATATACTACTTAAACATTCCAGTAGTACAACAATTTTGTCCTAATTACTTTGGATAACATTAGTCGATTTTCGTCAATTTAGGAAGAATCTGTGGAATATAAAGGGCAATAGATATGCCCTCAGTTGAGGACAATTTGTCCGAATTATGTGATTAATGGCTTAAAAAGAAGTGCGGGTGACATCCAAAATATATCATTTGATTACGGAGACCATCCATGATCAGCAGTAGGATAATATTGTTGATGTCCCTTATGAACCCTTGCAAGATTCTTCGTTTCTATTCAGTAATCTCACCATGTGGACAAACACCTCGGGCAACCAAGTATTTAGCGAACACCCATTTTTACCCTAATTACATCTGTAAAATGTATTGGTGTTCTCTATAGTCATGCCTTGTGCACATTATACTATGCAATTATTCAGTACCTATATTATTTGGTAGTTGAACAATTCCATATACAGCAGAGATGGAGTTTAATAATAACATTAGTCGAAATTATCACACATCAGTAACCCTCCTCTTGCTGACGAGAGTTATAACTATTAATCTGGGTTTTCTCTGACTATCAGTGTTTTAAATGTATAGTATTTTTACTTCGTTCAATGCTTGTAATGTATGGTAGGCATAGAAATGTCAACATACAGCATAGTCTACCTGTTTGGAAGTGGTGGCTTTAGCCAAAGTATTGCCATTTATATGTCCCGAGCATGAGAAAACAGCGCTACTCTGTTGTAGTGGCCACTACCTCCTACCTATGTTCACCTATGTGGAGTTCGCCACTCTTGCTAGTGGCACCGAAGAGCGCACCGCCCTTCGTTGTTGTTTGAGAATTGGTGCAGCAGACTATTCGAAGAGGTGGAGTGCACCCTTGTGAAGATGGGCTCGTCTGGCACTTTTTGTAGTTCTACATCGAGAGCTCTCTTGAAGCTGTCTAACGAGACACCTCTCATGTCTCTTACTCGCCGCGGGAGTTTATGAAGAGACGTGTTCCTCTATGTGATAACCAGCCCTCTCGCAGAGAGCCCATAGCACCCCGATTTTTCATCTTGGGGATATCGCATTCCCAGCCTCTCTTATCACTGAACTTCATTGCTATTGGGGTATGTAGATTTGGTACAAAACCCTCTGCGATTTTCCACGTATATATTATTAAGTATCGTTCCCTTCTACGTTCCAACAGATACAGCTTTAATGATTTTAAACGAACCCAATAGTGTAACTGTTTTACTGAGTTTATGTGTGAGGTGAAGTTCCTTTGTACACTTTCTAAGTCCTTAATTTCACCTGCTTTGTATGGGGATGTTTATACGTTACAGTATTCTAGCCGCGGTAGCACCAGGGATTTGAAGAGTGTTATCATAGGCAATTCGCTGCGAGTTTTTAATGTACGTAGAATCCAACCTGTTAGCCGTTTCGCAGCTGCAACTTTGACCTGGTTATGTTCTTTGAATCCCATATTTTCAGACATTATCACCCCAAGGTCTTTCACATTGTCTTTACGTTCTATTATGTGATTGGATTCTGTTATGTAACTTGTGGTCTCTTTCACGAAATCCTCATCTCTGTATCGTATTAATTGAAATTTGTCTTCATTAAACTGCATGTTATTTTCCCTGGTCCACTGGAACACCTTATTTATGTCCTCTTGCAGCCGGCCCGTGTCTTCCTGTGTCTTTACTATCATACTCAGTTTCGTGTCATCCGCAAAGGAGGATACTGTACTGTGTCTTGTGTTGGCATCTATGTCACTTATTAGAATGAGGAAAAGAAGGGGCGCTAGTACTGTTCCTTGGGGAACTGAGCTTTTGACGTCTGAAGGCTCAGATGTTACTTGGCTTACTGCTACTGATTGTTTTCGGTTCACGAGGAAGTTGTATATCCACCTTCCGATTTTACCTGTTATCCCTTTTGCTTTAAGTTTGTGTGCAATAATACCGTGATCACATTTATCAAATGCCTTAGCAAAATCGGTGTAGATGACGTCCACGTTTCTCTTTTCTTCTAGGGATTTAAAAATTCTGTCGTAGTGTTCCAATAGTTGCGAGAGACATGATCTTCCTGCTCTGAACCCATGTTGACCAGTGTTGTGTAGTTCATTTTTTTCCATAAATGTTGAGATTTATGCGCAGGACTCGCTCAAAATGTTAATGATGTGGGAAGTCAGAGCTACTCGGCGATAGTTTTTTGGTAGTGCTTTATTCCCTCCTTTATGCAAAGGGGCAATTATTGCGTTTTTCAAACTATCCGGTATTTCTCCAGTGTCTAGACTCCTTCTCCACATTATAGCCAGGTGTTTTGAGAGGTTTTCCTTACATTTCTTTATTAGGATTGAACTCCACGAGTCCGGGCCTGGTGCCGAGTGGGATGGCATGTTGGCGATGGCTTCTGTTATATCTTTTGGTCCGAAATTAATGTCCAGAATCTGGGGGGTTTCCGTGGGGGGATTATTCATGAAAAATTCATTTTGGTCTCCGATTGCTTTTGTTTCGTCAGGCTTACTGAAGGCTTTTTCATACTGTAGACGTAATAGTTCACTCATTTCCTTTTTGTCCCCTGTGAATGACCCATCATCTTTACTTAGTGGGCCGATGTTTGATGTGGTTTTAGTTTTATGTTTAGCGTATGAAAAGAAGTATTTGGAGTTTTCCTTTATGCTTGCAATAGCTTTGCTCTCCTCTTCTATTTGTTGTAGCTCATAGGAGATTCTTAGTCGTTGTTCAATTTCCACAATTTCTCTATCTATTTTGATCTTTTGTCTTTCCTGTAAATTTTGTTGTGTGCGTCTTTGTGTTAGTAATTTTCTTCTTCTGTACAGCTTTCTTCTTTCCCGTTCTTGTTTGCTTCTTCGTCTTGTTTGACTTTCTGGTATGTGGTGGCTACAGATTTGGGTCATGGTTTCCGTTAATAGGACTAGGCATTCTGATGGTGTCCGGTTGTTCATTAAATCTTCCCAGTCTATTTCCTCCATTTCTTTGTTTACCTCTTTCCACCTAATATTCTTACTATTGAAGTTAAATTTGCTAAATGGACCATTTTTTGGTCTAGTTTCTGGAGGTGTTCTGTACACATGCTAGGGTTGTTTTGATCTCAATTAATTTATGATCTGAATATGTTGTGTCCGATATGTTAACACTGTGTACTAGGTTGTCATTATTAGTGAAGACAAGGTCTAAGATATTGTTTTCACGTGTGGGTTCGGTAATATGTTGGTTAAGACTAAACAAATCGCAAAGTTTAAATAGTTCTTTTGCATTTGCTTCTCTGGCGTTTATCGACACTACTTGGCCTTCGAGTTGCCTCCACTTGATGTTTGGAAGGTTAAACTCTCCTAACCACATAATATTTGGTGTAGGGTTTCCCAGGGCTTCCACTTCTGATTTTATCATGTTGAGCTGGGTTTTTAATTCTTCTAAGGATGAGTCAGGAGGTCTGTATCTAACAATAACTGCTAGGTTTAGGGATTCTATTTTAACTCCAAGTATTTCTACTACTTCGTTACTGTTATTTAGAAATTCAGTAGATATCAGCGAGTCATGAATGTACAAGGCCACCTACACGAGTTCTATGCGTTCTGTCCGCCCTATGTAGGTTATAACCAGGAATCCATACTTCACTATCTGCCTGATCTTTAATGTGGGTTTCTGTGAGAGCCGCAAATATAGCGTTTCCTTCTTCTAGCAGGCCCCTAATAAATGGTACTTTGTTTGTGGTTCTATTTTCAAGACCTTGGATGTTTGCAAACAAGACGGGGGAGGGGCTACTATGTGTACCTAGTAGTCGTCGGGGGATATTTGGTGTTGTTCGTAGAGCACATCCTTGTTCCACGCTCGGGAGGACAGGAGGTACTCTAGCTGGGCTATTTGTTCTTCCAATTCTCGCACTTTGTTCATCTTGTTCTGCCATTTCCCATAGTGTCTTCTTCCTCTGTCTCGTCCTCGCAAAACTGGAGAGTTTTTTTGGTTTACATTTGTGTTGTTTCTGGCCATCCTCCAAGTCCCCCTAATATGGAAATCTAAGCATTTGTTATCATAGCATTTCTTACCTTTTTTTTTTTTTTTTTTTTTTTCTATATTCCAACTTACTTCCTCTCGGGCATAGGCTGAGAGCCTTAACATTCACCGCTTTACAATGAACAGTGAAGCCCGTGAGGTCTTGTTCCAGTCTAGGGAGTGAGACATGTGAAGCACATAGAGTACAACGAGCACCTGCCATCTTGCCTTCACATGAGGCACGGTGCTCACTCATGGCCCCGAAACGACCCCATCTCTGAAGCCACCTCGTTCCCGTGCTTCACTGTCTCACCCCCTACACTCGGACTCTCACACTTACACACACACAACGCCACCTGTTGAGCAGATAACTCACCAGGCATTGCACCCCTATAGCATATTTTGAATATGGGAATATTCATACAGTGCTATTTAATCAGGGAACAATGAGGGTATTTTATTGACGTTTCGGTGGGCTTGTGGTAATGCACTGATACCAGGTACAGCACAAATTCCATCCCAATAATATCTTCCCATTGATACATCGGGATTTGAACCCAGGACCTTTGGATTACCAGGCCAGTGGCAAGACCACTCCACCACACCTCCCCTCTATCTCTAGTGATGACTGCTAGAGGGATGGGTGGTGGTATTTGCAGTTTTCACCAAATCTGCATTTGCCATCTCTGATCATAATGTTGCAAATTTTGGGGTGCTCAAATCTGCATTTTATTCCATTTAGTTCACCTTTTGGTTCAAAGTGGCACATTCTTTTCAGGTGATATCTGCATACAGGTGAAGCTGTATTGGTTGTGGTTGGAGCACCCTGTACTGTAACCTCAGTTGTATGTAAAATGCTAGAAACGGTCATACGAGACCGACTCGTAAATCACTTAGAGGAAAATAACATACTTAAAGATACTCAACACGGCTTTCGTAAAAAACGTTCCTGTTTAACAAACCTCTTAGACTTCTTCCACGATATCCTCAACCTCTACGATGAGAGTAAAGCTGTAGATATTATATACCTTGATTTTCAAAAGGCCTTTGACAAAGTTCCCCACAAACGTTTACTGCTAAAACTAAAAGCGCATGGAATACAAGACGGTGTGTTGAAATGGATAGAAAATTGGCTCAGCGACAGAAAGCAAAGAGTAGTCATAAACGGTAAGGCATCTAAATGGACCAATGTAAGTAGCGGGGTACCCCAGGGATCGGTACTAGGACCAATTATCTTTCTAATTTACATCAACGACATAGATGAGGGTCTCACCTGTACAATCTCAAAATTTGCTGACGATACAAAAATTGAAAATAGCGTACTCTCAAAAGAACAAGTTGACGATATGCAACACAATCTAGATAAATTGTCATGTTGGGCCCAAATTTGGCAAATGAGTTTCAATGCGGATAAATGTAAAGTACTACATATCGGATACCTAAATGAGAAAGCAAACTATTCGATGAATGGCACTCAGCTTAAGAATGTAAACAGAGAAACCGATCTGGGAGTAACAATATCGAGTAACCTAAAACCGAGTCAACAATGTTCAGAAGTTGTTAAGAAGGCAAACAAAATAATTGGCTTTATAGGCAGGTCATTTGAGCATAAATCCAAAGAAGTTATCCTAACCCTTTACAATTCCTTAGTCCGCCCTCTTCTGGAATACTGCGTTCAATCCTGGTGCCCTTATTACCAAAAAGATATAAACAAGCTAGAACGAGTTCAACGTAGAGATACCAAAATGATACCTAGCCTAAAGAACAAACCATACGAAGAGCGTCTTAGAGAATTAAATCTATTTCCTTTAACCCAGCGCAGATTAAGAGGTGACTTAATTCAAGTGTTCAAAATCATCAAAGGCATCGACAATATGAACTCTAGTAAGTACTTCACTATCGACCAATCTTATTACACGCGGGGAAACGGTTGCAAAATTATTGGTAAATCTTTTAACTCACACGAATCTAAGAATTTCTTCTTCAATCGAGTTGTCAACTTGTGGAATGGGCTTCCCCGTAACGTTATAGACTGCATCACCGTTGATTCATTTAAACTCCGCCTAGACAAATATCTCGCATCAAACCCGCGACTGACTGCGTTTGTAAATGAATAACTTTATTTTATCCCCCCTCAGTTACTAACCCATCTGTCCCCTACTAACTTCCTAATCCTGCCACGGACATTAGTTCCAGGGCAGTAATTCCCTTTCCAATGTTCCCTTACCCACTCTAAACCACTGTTTGGACACTTGATCCTCAGTGTTTTGGAGGACAAGCAACCTAGAAGGGTCACTAGATTTGTTGTTGCTTGATTTCCTTTGTACTCCTTTGTACTGCCGTGGTTGTGGTAGATGTGGGTTTTGATTTTGAGGGCTATCCCCTTCATTCCTCTTACGTTGTTGTTGCTCGGGGGAGTTGGGTACAAAATAAAGTCCTGCCTGGGTGGTGGTTTGGGGTGACATAAGGGTCTCGGTTGGGCAGATAGAGGGTGGATGGGGCGGAGGTGGCTGAGAGGTAACTGAGAGCTAACTTTTTTTGTTTTTTGTTTTTTCTATGTGATTGAGGGAGGCAACAGGCAGAACTGCCTATAGAGAGTGCCTCCCCCATAGTTGAAAGAGTGACAGGGCCAAAATCAAGGGACGTTCGAGCCAAAATGCCAGGACACACGGAGTTTGAAGCAATTTAAGTCATAGGAAGAGGGAAAGACTGATTCTGGGAGAGAGTTCCAGAGCTCAGCTGTTGAGTAGAAGAAAGACTGAGAGTAACGTTTCACTCTCGGGTTGGAAAGTTGCACAGAGTAGGGGTGGGATTGAGTTGCAAGACGGGTACCACGTGCCCTACATAAAGGAGGTGGTATACACTGGGAAAGCTCTGAGGAACACTGATTATTATAGTAGCGATAGAATAGCGAGAGAGATGCAACATTGCGACGGATAGTACAAAGGAGTACAGAGAGTGTTGAGAGTTGGAGAGTGGACGGGAGTTAATGATACGAAAGGCCTTCCTTTCAACTTTGTCTAGGAGAGTGGTGTGAGAGGAACCTCCCCACACATGTGAACAATACTCAATACAAGGACGCACTATGCCCCTGTACAGCGCAAGAAGCTGTGCAGGGGAAAAGAACCCCCTAAGGCGGTTGAGCACACCCAGCTTCTGGGAGGCTGCCTTAGCAAGACTGGTAATATGGTCCTTCCAACTGAGAGCAGAAGAAAAAGAGACACCAAGAATATTGAGAGAAGATGAAGGATTGATTTTTGTATTTTTGTAGAATAAGGGATAGTCCGCTGGGAGTTCCTTACGGGTAGATAGATGGAGAAATTGGGTTTTGGAAGCCTTATTAGTATTAAAAGTCTCACCGAAGTCCCGAAAGGAGGATGACCAAGAGTTAGTAAGATATGAAAGAAGATCATTAGTAGAGCGACCCTTAAGGAAGCCATACTGGTGATCTGAGAGCAGATTATGAGAAGAGAAATGCTTAAGAAATTTGGAAGCAAGAATAGTTTCAAAAACTTTAGAAAGACATAAGATAAGAGCAATTGGACAATAGTTGGAGGGTTGAGAGTGGTCACCCTTCTTTGGGACAGGTTGAATGTGAGCAAACTTCCAGCATGAAGGGAAGACGTTAGAGGATAGACAGAGACGAAAGAGTTTGCCTAGGCAGGGAGTCAGCACGGAAGCACAGTTTTTGAGAACAACAGGAGGAACACCGTCCGGGACCGTACGCCTTATTAGTATTAAGCCCAGAGAGGGTTGAAAGTACATCTTTAGAAGAGATTAGGATATTAGGCATAAGTACAAAGTACAAAGGAGTACAAAGGAAATCAAGCAACAACAGGTTTAGTGACCCTTCTAGGCTGCTTGTCCTCCAAAACACTGAGGATCAAGTGTCCAAACAGTGGTTTAGAGTTGGTAAGGGAACATTGGAAAGGGAACTACTGCCCTGGAACTAATGTCCGTGGCAGTACTAGGAAGTTAGTAGGGGACATATGGGTTAGTAACTGAGGGGAGGATAAAATAAAGTTATTCATTTACAAACGCAGTCAGTCGCGGGTTTGATGCGAGATATTTGTCTAGGCGGAGTTTAAATGAATCAACAGTGCTGCAGTCTATAACGTCTTGGGGAAGCCCATTCCACAAGTTGACAACTCGATTGAAGAAGAAATTCTTAGATTCGTGCGAGTTAAAAGATTTACCAATAATTTTGCAACCGTTTCCCCGCGTGTAATTAGATTGGTCGATAGTGAAGTACTTACTACAGTTCATATTGTCGATGCCTTTGATGATTTTGAACACTTGAATTAAGTCACCTCTTAATCTGCGCTGGGTTAAAGGAAATAGATTTAATTCTCTAAGACGCTCTTCGTATGGTTTGTTCTTTAGGCTAGGTATAATTTTGGTAACTCTACGTTGAACTCGTTCTAGCTTGTTTATGTCTTTTTGGTAATAAGGGCACCAGCATTGAAGTAAGAGAGAGGAGGGTGGAGAGGGAGGAATAGCACCGGAATCATCAAAGGTGGAGTTTCTTGCAAAAGTTTGAGCGAAGAGTTTAACTTTGTCAGAGGAAGAAGTGATGGTTGTGCCATCAGAATGGGAAAAGGGAGGGAAAGACGAGGAAGAGACTCTGTTGGAGAGGTTTTTGGCTAGATGCCAGAAAGCTTGGGAAGAGCTAGAGTTGGATAGTTCAGTGCATTTATTATTGATGAAAGAGTGTTTGGCAAGTCGAAGAACAGATTTGGCTTGATTCCGGGCAGAAACATAGGAAGAATGAGAGTCTTGAGTTTTAAGGCGTCGGTACCGTTTGAATGGTTCCTCCTTATTGCGGACAGCAGTAGAACAGGCGTGAGTAAACCAAGATTTTTTAACATTAGTCTGAGAGAAAGAGAACGGAATGTATGCTTCCATGCCCGATAGGAGTACCTCGGTAATGCGTTCAGCACTCTCCGAGGGTCCCCGGCCACGGAAGCAGAAATCATTCCATGGGAAATCAAAGAAGTACTGCCGGAGAGCCTCCCAGTCGGCAGCGCCAAAGTGCCACAAGCGCCGCCGGCTAGGAGGATCGGGTGGCCGTACTGGAGAGAGATAAGTTTATGGTCGGAGGAGCCCAAAGGAGAGAAAAGATCGACAGTATAAGAAGAAGGGTTAGAAGTTAGAAACAAGTCAAGAATGTTGGGTCGATCTCCGATGCGATCCGGGATACGGGTGGGTTGCTGAACTAACTGCTCTAGGTCATTTATGATAGAAAAGACGTAGGCTTGTTCACCAGGTGGGTCAGTAGTGTGAGAGGAGAGCCATTGGCGGTGGTGAACGTTGAAATATCCTAAGATGGAGATTTCTGAGAAAGGAGAAATGGATAGAATGTGTTCCACTATAGAGTTTAGATAGTCAAAGAATTTGGAAAAGTTGGTAGAGTTAGGGGAAAGATAGACAGCACAGAAATATTTAGTAAGAGAATGACAAGAAAGTTTGAGCCATAAAGTAGAGAATTCAGAGGAGTCGAAATCGGGAACACGAGAGCAAGTGAGTTTGTTGTGCACATATGCACAACATTCGCCTTTGGCTTTGAAACTAGGATAGAGAAAGTAGGAGGAAAAACTTGTGGGGGAGTGGTTGGTTGTGAAGGGCAATGTGGGGCAATTGAGGTTGTGAGTCACGAATGTATCACTGTAGTGGGCCAGCCAGTAACTAAGATCTTCTATGAATCGCGAGTATGATGTTAAATTTGTTGGGGACTGTGTTTTGTTGTCAGAATGGGGTGAAATATTTTCATTTAGCAAGGCCATATGGACTTTCTGGCCAATTTTCTCAATTACATCAGTAAATTCTTGTAGCATTTCAGCATTATCTTTAGTTTAAGTTAATTTAATTTATTGAAGCAATTTACACATGTTAGTCCTTTTTTTCCTTTGTTGTGCTTGCCCATGCATTGCAGATGAAATAGCAATTTACATTCTTCACATTTGGCATTTTGGTCCTCGGACTTTACCTTGCATTTAGTACATGTATTGGTATCCATATTTGATCGTAGTTTAGCTTATTTTTCTTATTTTCTCTTTTTCTTTACTGATTTATATATCGATGTGGAGATTGTGGAGTACTGTGATGCAAAAAGCTGTGTGTGGAGGGACCTGAGGGAGCCAAGTGGCGGCTTGGTGTGTCGGGTGTCAAGGTCGACAGGGGAGGAGGTGGAGGGAGGTAATTGTATTGGTAATAGTATTTCAACGTACGGCTGTTTAAAAGTAATCTTTTAGGCTGTATGATAGATTATTTGTGGGCCAAAATACATCGTCAGGAGGGCTGGGAAGTTTTTTTATTAATTGTGTATCTAGCCAAGTATTTTAATTATTAGTTTAGTACTAGTTAGGGGGAGGGGGAGGGTGTCGAGTGGAGGGAGGCACTATGGCGGCCGCGGTGGGACTGTTGGCGCTGTGTGGGTGACGGTTTTGTATTTTTTTAGTCTAGATTCACATCTATTTTCACTTGATCAATTTTAACCCTTTTAACATAATTGGAATTCACTTTAAATTGTATTATTGGAACTACTGGATTAGCCACTATTGATATGCGTTCAGAGGAAACGCGTATACAATATTACGATTGCCGTTCGTGGCAGTTCGATTTTAGCCAGGTCAGCCTTTCTTCCTGGGCACCTACGGTACTTGAAAAACCGTTGGAAAGAACACTAAAACAGGCTTTTCTTCACTATCCTGGTCGTAATTTAATATTTGTTGTACTCAATGTATTCACTATGACGAACTAGGTCCGCTTGCGAAGTATTTTTTTTTTTTTTTTTTTCTATGTTATTGAGGGAGGCAAAAGGCATAACTGCCTATAGCGAGTGCCTCCCCCATAGTTGAAAGAGTGACAGGGCCAAAATCAAGGGACGTTCGAGCCAAAATGCCTGGACACACGGAGTTTGAAGCAATTTAACCCTTATTTAGCGGCGAGCAACATAAGTCGAGTTAAAAAAAGCTGGACTATGTGGCGGCGCTCGACATAACTCGAGTGGCAATTTCAGCACGTAATGTGGCTGAGAGAGAGAGACAAGTGGTGGCAGGAGACTAGCGAGCGTATGACTGCTCCAGACCACCGCGGCGAACCTACTGACACAAATCTCAGCTCCCTCCTCCCTCTCTCACTCGCTACATACTCAATTATGTACTGAAAGTACCGAATTACCTGCTTTTTGCACTCGCGTTGCACGGTTATTGCAAGAAAACTATCCATCATACAAGGATCGTTATGGTGTCATTCGAAAGCTCTGTTTATGCCCTTTCAGGGATAGGTACTTGTTTTACGTTCTGGGTCTTATTTAGGCATGAAAATGATCACGTAAACAGCCCTATTTTGGCTAAAAACACCCCGCTGTGCGGTACACATAAATAAACCGCATAGGCCGCTCGTAAGGTGTTAAGTCATATGAAGAGGGAAAGACTGATTCTGGGAGAGAGTTCCAGAGCTCAGATGTTGAGTAGAAGAAAGTTTGAGAGTAACGTTTCACTCTTGGGTTGGAGAGTTGCACAGAGTAGGGGTGGGATTGAGTTGCAAGACGGGTACCACGTGCCCTACGTAAAGGAGGTGGTATGCACTGGGATAGCTCTGAGGAACACTGATTATTATAGTAGCGATAGAATAGCGAGAGAGATGCAACATTGCGGCGGAGAGAGAGAGATTGCAGAGAGTTGGTGAGTGGACGGGAGTTAATGATACGAAAGGCCTTCCTTTCAACTTTGTCTAGGAGAGCGGTGTGAGAGGAACCTCCCCACACATGTGAACAATACTCAATACAAGGGCGCACTATGCCCCTGTACAGAGCAAGAAGCTGTGCAGGGGAAAAGAACCCCCTAAGGCGGTTGAGCACACCCAGCTTCTGGGAGGCTGCCTTAGCAAGACTGGTAATATGGTCCTTCCAAATGAGAGCAGAAGAAAAAGAGACACCAAGAATATTGAGAGAAGATGAAGGGTTGATTTTTGTATTGTTGAAGAATAAGGGATAGTCCGCTGGGAGATCCTGACGGGTAGATAGATGGAGAAATTGGGTTTTGGAAGCATTAAAGTTAACAAGGTTTTCTCTGCCCCAATTGGAAATAGTATTTAGATCAGAATTTAAGAGTTCTATGGCTTCATTACGTTTGTCGTTGAGGGATTGCTGGCTGGGGCGTTCTGAAAAACTAATGGAGTAGTGTAAGGTTGAGTCGTCTGCGTATGAATGGATGGGAATTAAGGTACAGTTAAGGAGATCATTTATAAAAATTAGAAAGAGAATAGGAGATAGGACAGAGCCCTGAGGAATACCGGAGTTTATAGGGTGAGGAAGTGAACTATGGCCGTCCACAACCGCAGCTATGGAACGGCCAGAAAGGAAATTAGAGACAAAGGCACAGATGGAGGGATAGAAACCGAAGGAGGGTAGTTTAGAAATTAAAGATTTATGCCAGACTCTATCGAAGGCTTTCGATATGTCTAGTGCAATAGAAAAAGTCTCACCGAAGTCTTGTCTATTTATCTCCATTATCTCCACGGTAAGTATACCGGAGAGCAAAATCGACACTCCCTCCCACGACACTGGTTACTACACACACTGGTGTCATTACCCTGGTAGGTCCTTCTTAAGATTCCTAAAATCTTTTAATGATTCCCATAATCAAATTTTAAATACACCATCGTCTTGAAAATTTCAAGGTATATGTAGTCATTTGATTGACACAATTAAACCCTAAACTTACTGTATTGCCTTCAAAAGTTTGGCCTAATTTGGAGATCTTTTGAATATAAACCCGATAACTATATATGCACTATATAATATAATATTATTAATTAGTTTGTACACTTTTGGAATATTGTGTCCAGTTTTGGCCTCCACACTATAAATGGGACATTGAAAAACTAGAGGGTACAATAGAGAGTTACTAAAATGATTCTCCGACAAAGAAATATACCATATGACGAACAACTGAAAGAGTTAAAAATATTTATCTTCACAAACCGCAGAATATGAGGGGCCCTAATCCAAGTTTAAAAAAAAAAAATATCAAAGGTCATGACAACATAAATGCAAGTAAGTATTTCACACTAGAAGGACCGCATTACCAGTCTTGCTAAGGCGGCCTCCCAGAAACTGGGTGTGCTCAACCGCCTCAAGGGGTTCTTTACCCCTGCTCAGCTTCTTGCTCTGTACGGTGCACAGTGCGTCCTTGTATTGAGTATTGTTCACATTTGTGGGGAGGATCCTCTCACACCGCACTTCTAGACAAAGTAGAAAGGAAAGCCTTTCGTATCATTAACTCCCGTCCACTCACCGACTCTCTGCAATCTCTCTCTCTTTGCTGCAATGTTGCATCTCTCTCGCTATTCTATCGCTACTACAATAATCAGTGTTCCTCAGAGCTCTCTCAGTGCATACCACCTCCACTACGTAGGGTACGTAGTACCCGTCTTGCAACACAATCCCACCCCTACTCAAAAGTGAAGCATTACTCCCAATCATTCTTCTATTCAACAGCTGAGCTCTGGAACTCTCTCCCTGAATCCATCTTTCCCGCATCCTATGACTTAAATTGTTTCAAACTCTGTGTGTCCAGACATTTTGGTTCGAACGTTCCTGTCACTCTTTTAACTCTGGGGGAGTCACTCGTCACAGGCAGTTTTGCCTTTTGTCTCCCTCATCCACATATATTAAAAAAAAAAAAAAAAAAAAAAAAAAAAAAAAAAATTACGCAAGTAATGGTTCCATAATTGTCGGAAATGCAATTAATTCTCCTGAAGCAAAGCACCTCTTTTTCAACAGAGTGGTCAACTTATGGAATTAATTGCCTAGAAGTGTTGTAGAGTGCCATACAGTCCAAACATTTAAATACAGTGTAGATAAATATCTTGCCATGAATCCCCGACTGACTGCGTTTGTGCCCAGGTAATGTGGCCGTATCAATATCGTTCATAGTGCTATAATGTTGTGTTTTTAAAGGTAGCTTAGCAAGGACCATCAGGTCGGTTGTTACTTGTCTTCCTTTGTATTACTTTGCATTCCTTTGTATATATCAGGGGAGGTGTGATCGAGTGTTCTTGCCACTGGACTGGTAATCCAATGGACATGGGTTCGAATCCCGATATGTCATTGGGATGATATTATTGAGATGGAATTTGTGCTGTACCTAGTATCAATGCATTATCACAAAGCCCACCGAAACGCCAAACAAATACTTTCATTGTTCCCTGATTAAATAGCACTGTATGAATATTCCCATATCCAAAATATGCTACAGGGGGACAATGCCTAGAGAGTTCATTGCTCAATAGGTGGTGTTCTGAGAGTGAGCGTCCGAGTCTAGGAAGTGAGACAGTGAAGAACTGGAGCGAGGCAGCTTCAGAGAGTGGGCAACTAAGCCCCGTGCATTCTACAAAGGCAAGATGGCAGGGGCTGGTTGCAGCTAAAAGTGCTTCACATGTCTCACCCACTAGACTGGAACGAGACCTCACAGGCTTCAGTGTTCAATGATTAGCGGTTGCATGTACAGGCTCTCAGCCTATGCCAGAGAGGGAGCAGTTGATATATAGAAAAAATACACACACAAAACAGACACATTTCCCTAAATTTGAATGGACATACACTGGTTTCGAAAATCAATGTTCTCTGTCGAGGTTTTTGTAGATATATAAAGCTCACTGACGTCACAGGTTATCATTTAATTGACTATGAATTCATTAGAAAAAAATAACCGTTCTGTATATTGTAAGCCGTATATAGTGTATAAGCTGTATATTGTCCCCGTGGTTGTTTCCTGTATAATATATGGATGGAGTCATGAAAGAAAGACAAGGAAGAGCAGCGGATGTTGGTGTATTGCTGATAAGGGAGGGAAATGAGTGGAAGCTACCTGTACTTATGTTTGCTGATGATACAGTTCTGATGAGTGATAATGAATGGGAGTTACAGGAACTGGTAAATATGTTTGGAACAGTTTGCGAAAAACGGAATCTGAAGGTAAATGCGGGGAAGAGCAAGGTTATGGTTTTCGAAAGGTGTGAAACCACAGAATGTGAGGTGAAGTTGAACGGTCAGGCTATGGAGATTGTCAGCTCATTTAAGTATCTGGGCAGTGTGTTGAATAAAGATGGGACTATTGATGAAGAAGTGCGGAAGAGTGTGCAACAGGGGAAGAGGGATGTAGGAACGCTGAAAGCAGTAACAAGAAATAGGGTGGTCAGTATGGAAGTGAAGAAGTCCTTGCATGACAGTGTGGTAATCCCGACACTGACTTACGGAAGCGAAGCATGGACATTGGTGGAGAGACTCAGACCAAGAGTGAGAGGGGTGGAAATGAGTTACTTGAGAAGTGCGTGCGGAGTTACATACAGGGATAGACAGACACATGAGGAAGTAAGAAGGAGGTGTGGTGTGGAGGTAGATGTGCTGGAAAGTGTGAAAAGGAACACCTTGAGAAGGTTCAGCCTTATGGAACGTATGGGAAGCGAGAGAATGACTAAGAGGGTGTACGAGAGCAAGGTGGAAGGACAGAGAGAGAGAGGTAAACCGCAAGAGGTGGAAGGATGGAGTGAAGAAGTATATGGATGAAGGCGGTGCTGGTTGGGAGGAGGGGCATCGACTGACTGGGGACAGAGGTGCATGGGAGCGGTTCGTTCGTGGCCGCCCCTTCAGGGAATCACGGCATCAGGCAAAAGATAGATAGATATTGTAAGCACATGTAAGATCACATATATTTTATTCGATAGTAACCTTATATATAATGAATGAAGAATTCACCATTGCCAACTGGAAGGGAACTCTCCTCTGACCGTTTGTCTAATCAATAAAACATAACACAAGGTTCTTTAGATTTTTGTATGGCGGCTTACCAGTGGCCGCACTGTAATTACCTTCATTATTGTAACTGGATAATTGTAGGTAGTTGGATCCTGGAAATATGTAGTTTGCTTAAATTAATGTTAGATCGAGGGGTTTGGAAGAACTGGCCTTAGATGGTTTTTAGTTGTTTATTTACCAAAAAATATAAATAACTATGAGCAGTAACTATTTATAAGTTGTACATTTATATCCTGAAACATATCCTGAGATACAACCATTATGATATGTGATGTAAACTTAACATATACTGTATATTCTGAAAGACTATAATACAATTATATACTGTATATATATATCACTAGGTAGATATAATGAATCATCGTTGTCTTGAGGATTAAGTTCCCTCCTGGAGCAAGTCTAATCAGCTACTGACCCCAGATGGTAGGGATGACAGAGTAGGTACTATCACCATGACACCTATTGATAAAGTCGGACAAGTTGGGAGAGAGGTACCCTGACCAGTATTCGAACTCACTCACTCCAAGTATATTTGGGAAAGTCGGGCACCGCAACCACTCGACCAAGTGGTTACGGTGCCCATGGCATCCGCTCATGACCGAGTGATCACAGTGCCCATGGCATCCATTCATGTCCGAGTAGTCACAGTGCCCATATGGCATCCACTCAGGGCCAAGTGGTTACGGTGCCCAACTGTATCAAATATACCTGGAGTGAGTGGGTTCGAATCTTGGTCAGCATACCTCTCTCCCGCCCACCATTCCCACCATTATCACTTTTGTCGTTCCCCGTGAGGAAGGATCAGAACTGGAATTATGGGAACTGTACTAACCTAAGCTTAAATTGTGCTGTTCACAATTAATCAAATCTTAGATTATCTATAGGGATATGTTGCACCTGCAAGGCTCGAAAGATATTACAGTATATCCCGGTCACAGAATATGTGTGTGTAATCTCCCTTGACTTATACATATGATTAGCTAAGTAAGTATATGTAATTAGTGTATATAATAATAGTGTGCACACACACTCAGTATATATGAATATATACTGTATATATATATATATATATATATATATATAGATATATTATATGAATATATACTGTATATATATATATATATATATTACTGTCCATATGGTGTATTACATTCACATACATATATTAATTAATACTACTGTATTTGTTCTTCCCCCAGTTCCCCCCGAGCGGCCATACCTGGTGTACGGTGGAGCCCAACTAGCTGGTGGTGCCCGACTGACCACCCGTGAAGGTAACACTCTCACCCTACACTGTGTGGTGGAACGTGGCAACCCCGCACCACACCTCACCTGGTTCATAGCAGCGCAGGACGTCACTCCTTCCAGCCAGGTAACTCATTTGTTTAGTATTTGTGTATCTCTGATATACAAGCTGAAACATGTATGTGCTTCACTTCTGTCTGTGTGTGTCAGCTAAGTATTTTTTATTAGTGCCAGCATCTGAATTAACTCCCTCCGACTCATATGACGCTATCACGTCATATGGACTTATGACAAAAAAACTCATATGACGCTAGAGCATCATATGAACTTATCTTCATAGCTCTCTAATAAGTTATATGACGCTCTAGCGTCATATGGAGCTCAGTAAGTTAGGTAAGTTAGATGAAAATCTGTCGATTGGTGGCAACCCCAAGTTGGTTCACAGTAGTCACATTTGTAGTTATCGCAACATCTGTTTTACCAGCAATGGTGCAATAGTCAGAATTTGAAAAGTCTTAGGTATTGATGGTGACATGATATGTCAGGGTGCAACAGGGGAAGAGGGTTGTAGGAATGCTGAAAGCAGTAACAAGAAATAGGGTGGTCCGCATGGAAGTAAAGAAGTCCTTGCATGACAGTGTGGTAATCCCGACATTGACTTACGGGCGCGAAGCATGTACGTTGGTGAAGAGACTCAAACTAAGAGTGAGAGGGGTGGAAATGAGTTACTTGGGAAGTGTGTGCGGAGTTACATGGAGGGATAGACAGACGAATGAGGAAGTACGAGAGTTGTGTGGTGTGGATGTAGATGTGCTGGAAAGTGTGAAAAGGAACACCTTTTGATGGTTCGGCCATGTGGAACGTATGGGAAGTGAGAAAACTACTAAGAGAGTGTACGAGAGTGGGGTGGAAGGACAGAGAGGGAGAGGTAGACTGAGTGAGAGGTGGAAGGATGGAATTATATGAGCGAAGGTACTGCTAGATGGGAGGAGAGTCATTGACTGACTGGGGACAGAGGTGCATGGGTTTTTTTCATTCGTGGCCACCGCTTCGGGGATCGCAGCGTCCGTCAATAGATAGATAGATAGATAGATAGATTATATGTGCCAAAATATGAATTGTTTGCAAAGTTGATTTTGAGTTAAATTACATGTGATTATAGGCCCTACTTAGTAAATTGTGGATATATTCTACTAATCCCAGGACATTATATATTTGCTTGGACTCTTAGTAAAAATTTGTATTGCCAACCTAAATCTTAGTGATCATTCAGTTTGCTTTAGTTAAGCCTTCGGCAATATTTTTACCAAGAGTAATATGTCTGGGATCTTTCACTTTAAATTGTTTACTTTCCAAATTTCTGGTCAACATCTAATAAAGTGCAACGACAAACTATGATGTTCCTCCCCCAACATCATACATTAATTACCCAGCATAATGAATCATTTAATAATGATATGGTTAGAGAAACGACAAATTATAATAATAAATTCAAAACATTGAATGACCATGCACAAATAGCGCAATTGATTAGCTTAAACTGTAGCGTACTGTTACAGAACTAATTGTCATTATCCTAGTTTTGCTTTATACGAGTACATCAATGACCAATTCAACTACAGATTTAACTCTCCAAAGAACGTTTAATGCTGCACTTCTGTAACTTCTGTAGCCAAGTAGCCTATATCGACGTAGTTCATAATTATAATAGTAAGACATTTAATGTATAATCATAGACACAATATTGTCATATAAGTTTCAAGATTATATATATGGTTTGTAACCTAATATTGTAACAATTACAATACTTCCCTGGCACTTCTGGCTTTTACAGTAAAACCTATTGTTGCAAGACAAGCAAGCTCTTCTCTCCAACACCCAATATTGCTATGCACTTATTAAACATTTAATTACAGTATAATAATTAATATAATATATACATTGCCATATATTGTATGTCACTGACATATTATGTTTAAGAGACAATGAATAGTGGAAGGAAAAACAAAGACAGAACAACAAAGGTCCATGTGCCTAAAGGCATCCTCCATTCATAACATGTTTGTAACAATTTGATTTTAAACTGTTGTAGGTTGCAAACTTGTGGAAAGTATTACAAGGAAGTGAATTCCAGAGATTAGAAGTTGTGTGGATACATTAATTAGAAGTTGTGTGGATACATTAATTAGAAGTTGTGTGGATACATTAATTAGAAGTTGTGTGGATACATTAATTAGAAGTTGTGTGGATACATTAATTAGAAGTTGTGTGGATACATTAATTAGAAGTTGTGTGGATACATTAATTTTGATAAGTGGAAGATCTACATTGTGGAGGTGAGAGTGCGAATTCATGAACATTTCGATCCAACTGCCTTAGTACTGTGATGAAAGATGCGGAGAGGTGGTAGTATTGAAGCAAATTCCTCAGAACATTAACCGTAAAAACATCAGTAGAGTAATGCAAGAGATGCAACATCTCTTCATATGAATACAGAGAAAAATCCTGTGTGATTGCCGGGTTATTGATAAATCTAATTGCTGTGTTTTGAAATATGTCCAACTCTCTCAATGCAACCACTCCACATCCATTCCTCAAGGGTGAACAGTATCTGAAAACACACATGACTTGTATATATAAAAGCTAACTGCTCGTCATAGAAGAATTTTCGAACTTTGTATAGAAGTCCCATTTTCTTAGAGACAAATTTAGCAATAGATCAAACACAAGGTGTCCAGCTCAAGCTGGCATTCAATGTTACTCCAAGGATATCAATACAAGAGGTGTGAATATTTACATCCTTTATTAAATTATGTGGGAGTCAGAACAATTCGGTCTGTTAGACAATTGTATGAACTTGGATTTATGTGCATTAAAGGCAACTAGATTTTGTTGTCCTAGTTCAGAAAAATTACAGCGTTAAAATTGGTATTTATAAGATCAGGGCTGCACTAAAGAACTGCTAAATGTAAAACAACTGTGGAGCGTTGAGTCATCCGCGGAGGAATGTATTGGGTTATGAGTAATAGATAGGAAATCATTGATATGAATATGGAACAGAGTTTGGGCAACACATGATCCCTGATGAACTGCAGCATTTATGGAGTGAAATTGAGAATAGACCATATACCAATGCTCGTATGTTTCTGTTATGAAGATAAAAACTTAAGACGAAATTAGTGGAATTAGTGATGAAAGACCGTGGTGTAACATCTTCGACAATAAGGATTGATGCCAGACTCTATCAAAGGCCTTTGAAATATCCAGTGCTGCTATTGTATGCGTGTCACCATGTTTGTCTGTAGCTTGGTTAATTTGATGTGTATGAAGGCAAAGAATGTTTGGAGTTGATCGCTCATATCTAAAACTATACTATCTATTACCGATTTATTTACTAGTCTCTAGACGCTTAATTAGGTAATTATATATTATTGTTTCGAAGATTTTTACCAAGGGTGGGAGTTATAGCTATTGGTATGTGGTTTGATGGATTTGAAGAGGCTCCCATTGTAGGAACAAAATGGAGGTTTGCTTCTTTCATGGAGAGTGGGAAACATGAAATTTGGGTACGCAGACGGAAAAGTTTTACTAAGGTTGAGTTGGAGAAGTTTCAGCAAGAAGGTTGGTTTTACCTCGCGGTTCATTTACAAGACTGCCATTGGTAGATGTTAATGGTAGAATGGGTGACACAATACTGAAATTAGACTTGAATGAGTTAAGAGTAAACCTAAGTATTTTATTATAATTTTATATATTTAGTATTTTATTTGCCTGCGTTGAATTTCAGTTTAATTTAATTATATGTAATACAATATTGCCATGATTTCTGATGTTTTTGTAGTAATTAGAGGGTTGATTTTATTTTCTTGTGAAACCATTTTAAGTTTTTGTTTTTTTGTTCAGTAACTTTAGCACAGCTGTGGTTAAACCATGTAGGAAAATTATATATTTTACAATACTTTTCAGAAGGAATAAATGTTTTTATTGCAATTTTCATAAAATCTTGAATGTGGCCCAAGGTAGAGTTTACTTCATCAGAACAGAAAGAAGTCCAGGGTATGAGTACAAAAGCATTTTGAAAAAATTCCTAGTCCGCCCCATCATATAGCGCCATTTGGTCACCACAACTGGTTCAGAGTGGGATGGAGTGGTAGGTGATATACAGGTGGCCTGTATACAAAGGCTGTGAAAGTGGGATGGAGTGGTAGGTGATATACAGGTGGCCTGTATACAAAGGCTGTGAAAGTTATATTAATTTCTGGCAAATGCTCGATTTTTTGTAAATTTGCAAAGGAAATCGTATAATCGTTCTTGTATTCTGGCTAATTTCAACCAATGTTATTTAATTTAGGAAAGACTTCCTCCTTCAAAGAGTTAAACCCTATTAGAATCTGTAAATCCTCTAATAATGTGGGCCTTGGATATGGATATATTCATAATAGAAGAGTCAGCTTCCATAACTCTCTATTGAAGGTATTACATAAAGCTTTTATTCATCTCACAAGGCTACCATATGTTAGGACATATTTTATATATGTATTATATGTATTTTATAAGGAATATCTTAATACAGGTTCCGACAACTAGTACCTTAGCTCAAAGAAATATAATTATGATTTAGTAAGACACCACAATTCAGTAATCCAGAATTCAGTAAGCTTCCACGCTTGCATAGCTTGAAAGCTTGCAAAATATCTAAGCATTAGATGATTGTGTTCCGAACATTACGAAGCATGTCTTGTGTGATATAAAATAATGTGTTTCTAATCTGGTGGTTTAATTTTGCAAACTCTTTGTTCTTTATGTACCCCTATTAAACTGAATCCATTGTGGTGACATCCGTTGCACGATTAGGCCAACACTATCATATAATTACAACGCGCGATTAAAGATACATTAGCTTCTATTACGTAGAAAATGCTTAGTAATGTTTGAAACGAAATCATTCATCGCCTTGATATTCTGCGTGCAACTATTGGGGCTCATACGAAAGTTTACTATAGTCTAGTTTATTAAATTAATGATTAAATTGGGGTGGGGTACTGAATTTAAACACAACATTCATGAATTGTTTGATCAAGTGATGACACCCACTTTAAGGTAGCTCTTGCAATAATGAATTCCAATATTAGGATGAAGAATTGATGGATTCTCTTTCTATCTCACTATATATATATACAGTATATATATATATAGGGTACGATATATTTATATATATATATATATATATATATATATATATATATATATATGCTGTATACATACAGTGTACATTATTTTCAATTATGAGTTCCAACTGATAATTATCCCCATTATTTGTCTCATATTCTCATATTTAGTTCTTTGTCTATCATATAGAGTATCTTTTAATAACATAATTTAATCATACTTTTTGCCAAACTCATTGGCGTGTCTTTATGTTATTTTTCATCTTCACTTTCATAATCACCTCTTCATTTTTTTATTTCCACGTTAATGCCTCAATTTGTTACTGTCGTAATCGCTCTCGGCACCTTCCCGTCATCCTCCCCTCCCCTCTCTCTGCCTCTTACATAATTGTCTCATTATCCCAAACTAAAGCATTTTCAGTCATGTTTTTTCCTACACACCTTCCATAATCTCCCCCCCCCCCCCACTCTGCACATCTTTTCCTCAACTTACACTTCTGTGTGTGCTGGCATAATTTGAAGATACTGCATTTTGGAATAATTAAACAGTATGACGTTTAATCAGGGCACATATTTAATCTGAATATCGAATGTATGTAAACGTAACCAAAATTAAACTATATATTGTTACACCAAACACACATGACCCATGAACTGCTAAAACCTGTGCAAAATATAAGGTCAAGTTGAGGGAGGGGAGGGGGGGGGGGGTATGAAGGGGGGAAGGAATGGAGGATGTGGTATGGAGAGATGCCACTACTTTCTATGTGTCACTCAATGTTGACACATTTCCCAGCACTGGCACGGTATTTGAAGGGTTGTTTTTACACATATTTAAATACCGTGCTGCCGGAAGGACCGTCGTAGTCCCTGGGTTAATATGTATATAATTTGTTGCTGGGTTCCTGGTATAGATTGCATACAAAATATTTAGGACAACCTATACTTTAAATCTTCATATTATATTTTACTTCTTTCTCACTACTTTCCTAATATAATATTTAGTTTTCTCTGGTGGTATAATAGTTAGAGTATTTAAAAATCTGTGTGTGATAGCCCAGGTTTGAATCACGGTGTATCACATAATTATACAGTATGCTTTCATTATTTTCGTTGGAGGTGTTTGGTGTTGTGGTGATATTAATACAAATATAGATTAACAACATGTCAAATTCCTCCGAGAAAAAATACTCTTTTTCAGTAATAAGTGACCCATTTCTATTTCATAATATTCAATGAGCATCACGCTCGCTCGCTCTCGCTCTCTCTCTCTCTCTCTCTAACTCAGGGAAGAGAGAGAGAAAAAAAAAAGCAATGTGTGGGGTATGGTGAGTGGGACATCTCGTCAACCCTCTTCCTCCTACTTTGACCTAGTTCACACCTATTGTCCCTTACCTCTCCATTTAGCCTTTGCCTACAGTACCTTATGGTCATCTTAAATACATTCGGTTCATTTTAACTAGGCAACAAATGTCATCCCTTAGCAGGCGATATCTTGGCACTTATATAGAAAATATGAAAATCCTATATATCTGTGTCACATGAATACTATATTTTCATAATTGATGGTATAAGTACAGGACCAAAAGAGAGATATAACAATGTCTTGCCCGGTTACGATACACTGCGTATATCTTGGTCGCAACGCGCACAGTGGTCCGAGAGGGCAATTTAATGGTAAAAAGTCTAGGGATGTATTGTGTAGGTTTCCACAACAATTGTGGTTCTATATTCAGTATTCAGCAATTTTCGAGAGTGGTATTTAATATATACCTACTTCAATTCTTTGATCCATATACTGCTATCTAGTATATATATATATATATTTTTTTTTTTTTGAGACAATGAACGGAGGAAGGAAAAACACAGATAAAACAAAAAGGTCCATGTGCCTAAAGGCATCCTCCATTCATAAAATGTTTGTAACAACTGGATTTAAACATTTGTAAATTGTAAGTTTGTGGAAAGCAATTCGAGGGAAGTGAATTCCAAAGAGTAGTAGCTCTGGGGATAAATGAATTCTGATAAGCAGAAGTTCTGCATTGTGGAGGAGAAAGTGTAAATTCATGGGCGCTCTCAGCTACCCTAGTTCTACGGGGAAAGATGTGGAGAGGCGGCACAATTGAAGCAAGTTCCTCGGAACAATTGCTGTGAAAAATCTGTAGAATAATGCAAGGGATGCAACGTTTCTTCGTATGGATAATGTAGGAAGGTCCTGTGTGATTGCAGGGTTATTGATTAATCTAATAGCTTTATTTTGAATTTTGTCCAACTGCCTCAATGCAACCACTCCACTTCCACCCCACAGAGGTGAACAGTAATCCATCTGAGAACGCACATGACTTTTATATTACAGCCAACTGCTCGTCAGTGAAGAATTCTCGAACTCTGTACAGGAGTCCCAGTTTTTTAGAGGCATTCTTAGCAATGCTTCTAACATAATGTGTCCAGCTCAAGTTAGTAGTTAATGTTACACCGAGAATGTCAATACTAGGGGAAGTGGGAATATTTACATCATTAAAAAATATATGGGAGTCAGTGAGATTCTGTCGGTTAGAAAATTGAATGTACTTGGTTTTCTGTGCATTAAAGGAAACTAGATTCTGTTGTCCCCATCCATTAATTCTAGAAAGGTCCTGGTTCAGAGATATTGCAGTGTTTATTTTTGAATTTATAAGATCGGGTTGGGTGAAAGAATTGGTAAATGTGAAGGAACTGTGGAGTGTTGAGTCATCTGCGTAGGAATGTATTGGATTATGAGTGGTAGATATGAGATCATTGAAATGAATGAGGAACAGAATTGGGGCCAAAACTGATCCCTGGGGAACACCAGCATTTATTGAGTGAAATTGAGAATAAAGACCATCTACCATTACACATATTTTTCTGTTATGAAGATAAGAAGAAATTAGTGGAACTAATGATGCAAGGCCGTAGTGTGACATCTTCGACAATAAGGATTGATGCCAGACTCTATCAAATGCCTTTGATATATCCAGTGCTATTGTATGTGTTTCACCATGTTGGTCTGTAGCTTGGTTGATGTGATGTGTAAGAAGGCAAAGAATGTCTGCAGTTGATCGACATCGTCTAAAACCATATTGCCTATCACTGATTAATTTATTATTCTCAAGATGCTTAATTATGTGATTATTTAATATAATTTCAAAGACTTTACCAAGAGTGGAAGTTATAGCTATTGGTCTGTAGTTTGATGGATCTGAAGAGGCACCTTTTTTAGGAACTGGATGAAGGTTTGCTTCTTTCCAGGGTACTGGGAAGCATGAGGTAGGAGTACACAGACGGAAAATGTTGCCAATACAGGAGCGAGCACCAAGGAGCAATTCTTAAGTACTATTGGAGGAATTTCATCTGGACCAGGAGCCTTATCTACTGAGAGATTCTGCAAAATAGTTTTGACATGTCTGGTGTGGATCTTAAGTGAGGGAATTTCAGGCGAATTAAAATTAAGTACAGGAACATCTTGATTTATTTCATCTAAGGTTGAGTTGGTGGATAAAATATCCACAAGAAGGTTAGCTTTACCTCTTGGGTCACTTACAAGATTGCCAGTCGGAGATTTTAATGGTGGAATGGATGAAGCAGTAGTGAAGTTGGATTTGAATGAGTTAAGAGTAGACCAAAATATGTTGTTATCATTTGGATTATTTAGAAGTTGATTTGCCTGCTTGTGGAGAAAGTTTGATTTAGTTAGGTTTAATACAGTTTTGGCATGATTTCTGATGTTTCTAAAGTAATTAAAGGCTTCATGTGTTTTTGATCTTGTGTATGCATTGTAGGCTATTGCTTTTTGTTCAGTTACCCTAGCACAATTATGGTCAAACCATTTAGGTGAATTAGATCTTTTACTGTACTTTTGATGAGGAATAAAAGTTTCCATTCCAATTTTTACAAAATCTTGTATGTGGCTCAAGGTGGAGTGTGCATCATTAGAAAAGAAAGATGTCCAGGGAATATCAATAAAGAAACCTTGAAGACCCTCCAGTCTGCCCTATCGTAATGCCATTTAGTCACCAAAACAGGTTCAGAGTGGGAAGGTGTGGTAGGTGATAGACAGGTGGCCTGTATCAGACAGTGATCAGAAGATCCAAGCGGGGACCTCACTATAACATCATAATTTTCTGAATTGGTTGTTAAAAATAAGTCCAGTAGGTGGGAATTATGATTAGGATTATCTGGTACACGGGTGGGTTGGTTGACTAGTTGAGTGAGATTAAATGAGTCTGCAAATAGCTCACATTCAAGACCAGCATCATCAGTCCTGGCTGAATGAGTGAGCCATTCAACATTATGGACATTAATATCACCCAACACAGTGATTTCAGAAGAAGCATTTAAGTTGAGGACACTGAGTTGTGAGGACAGAGAATCAAAATGACTTTGCTCTGGAGGAGTATTTGGGGAACGGTAGATGCAACATATATATTTAAATTTACCAGCAGAAATTAATTTGTTTATAGAATAATCAAAATAGGGACAATTGAAACTAGTAACCTCCTCCAGGGCAATTTCAGATTTTGCGAAGCAACATACACCTCCTTTAGGTCTGAAATTTTGGAGCAGTTGATAACCTGGAAAATTAAATCTAGACGTGTCAGATGTGGATGTTACTTGAGTCTCTGTCAAAAAAAGTTAATCATTACCATTAATAATAATCAAATTAGCATGTGATAATTTAGGGATACGGAAATAAAATTAAGAATTATTTAAATTAAACGTCATATTTACTCCATATTAAAAATGCATAATCCATATGAATACGTTGCAATGAAAAGATGCATTATAGAAAGGAAATCTACACAGACACACACACAATGGTAGTTGAAAAAAACACGAATAGATTGAACACTTAATACGCTAATGTATACATATACTAAACAAAAATGAGAGAGAAAGAGAGAGAGATACAGTGAACACAAACATATAAGTAAACTTTGACATAAACTCTTTTAGAGTTCCAAAAGTGTTCTTATCTATAGGAATACATTACAAAGTGTATATTGTATTCCCTATTTCAGGTATGTATAGTATATTCTAAATTTTTACCAATTTATGAAGTACAACATAATGTTTAACACGGTCTCAATTATCTGATAGTGGCTGCAGATAAACATAAATTAATACTATAAAATTGGAACACACCTACATATACACAGGTTTTTAGTTTTGATAGTTTTCATCTTCTGGGAAAGTGATACTTATAGTAGGTTCCCTAAGTAATGCTAGAACTTCCTTTTTGAATGAGGATTTTCCTTGCCTGTGTCTCACTTTCCTAAATCCTGCTACTTTGGGATCTGAAACTACCAACAACCAATTCATCAAATCTTGATTAGTTCTTAATCTAGAAATTTTGCAGGTGTGACGAATTCTGGCATTCCTTATGTCCTTATGGCGAGCTTCTAATCCCTCCTCAGATGCTTGTCCAAAAGGTATACAAAGGGCATCAATGACTTGGGCTCCATGCAAAAGCATTGTATGCACAGAGAGAGGTATCTAATACCATTTGTATAACTGCACATGCATTTCAGCTCTTTCCTTTTCATATTTCTCTTATGCTGCACTGTCTATGTCAAATCCGGAATTGAGAGCACTTAGCAAAACAGAAATTCTAACTATCAGACAATCATCTATGTTAGTGATTTTTTACACTGCTTCTGGTGCATCAAAAAATCTTCTTGCTGTGTTTCCAGTATTAGTGTTGCCTGGACCTTGACAAGGCTTGTCTACATTAAGACCCAATTCAGACTTCATCTCCCTTTGTATTCATGTATTTTCTCTTTGCAAAGTCGCCTTCTTTCTTTTCCTTTCACAGCCCAAGTCTTAAGTTGAAGGCGGGCAGCAATTTGCTATAGGCACTCCGTGCATCTAATGTAAAGGTGGAGAGGAGACAATCCAAATGACATATTTTCTGAAACTACAGACTTCCTGTCAATACTTTCTAAATTGTTCATCTCGGAGGGATTGGTTTTTGGACTGCATAAGTAGCAAGTGGCTGCAGAAAGAGTGTTTGTAAGTGCTTGAACGACCTTGCTATCTACCATAGTTAAAATAACTTTGTGATGTACTGTGATGTTCCCATGAACACTTGGATTGAGCGATTCTATGTCAATTTTAACTCCAGCCCATTCACTCCTTATATTATCTGCATTCTCCTTTTTGAATTGCAATCTCAATGAACGGCAGTAAATAGGAGAGGATGACGAAGGATTCTGCCATACAATTGTGTTATTTGTGATCAGTGTCAGTCGAAGTAGACAAATACATTTTGTCATAATGTCACACTCACTAATATCCTCATACATCTCATCTGAATATTGCATGTCATACAGAGCATGGTTCCCACTACCATCCATTCCACACTTAGATAGTAATTCTAGAGTAAGGTTAGGCATTTCACTTAGTGGTGTTTCCTCGGGCTTATCATTAGTGTCATCATACTTGGATAAGCAAATATCCACTGCTGATTCCTGTTCTGAAAGTAAACGTTCTGCAGTATGATCCAGGATTTCTTGTAGTGGAACCTCTATCTTGAATTCACTTGTTTTTACTTGTTTTGGATAGCATTCTACTTTTGCTTCCAGTAATTAATGATATGAAGGCAACAAGGTGCATTTTTGTTTCCTTTTGTACTTCTCTTAAACATAAATATGTGGCTTTGGTCATGTTGGTATTTGCAATGAGTGCCAAGGCTTCACAGGGTGTTAATGTGCACTCACTTGGCCTATTATTTTTTGTTAGCATTTTTGAAGGCCTGCCCGGACTTGATACAGTCTCTGAGCATAGTTTTGCAGCATCGATTTTGCCAGATTCACGGAATTTTATTTGTGTAGCATAAGCTAGCGCATGATCAGAATATTCCTCCCAGATAGAGCATGTATGCCAGCGAGCATTGAAGTCCCATTCAAATTTCCGCAGTTCAGCTGCTCGTATAGTTTTGTAATGACCATGAGTTTTCTGATGCTTTTGAATAATCCTATGAACAACTTCTTCAAAGGTACATTCGTGTTGTGGACTGATGTATGTTTCAATAATCTCTCTTCTTGGTATTGACGTTATCTGCAATTATCAAAAACAGATGTTAACATCTAGCAATCTAACTGCAATATATCAGGCCAGTCATGAATGCTTTAAATTACTAAATCACCAAGCATTGCATTTATTATAAGTGGTGTAAATCATGATCTTCAAATAATTTATTTTGATAATCTGAAAGTAAGGTATACGTTTACTAGGAATATGGTAATTGGTATTATATCTTTATTTCCTCTTAGACTCTTAGCACAAACCCCAGCACTATGGTGAACATGACATGGTGGCAGAATGCCATACAGACTTTACACCCTTTTCTTTATTATTCATTCACCATTCAGAGCAAGCCCAACACTCTGGGGAACGTTGTTTACCGATGGGATGTGTAGTCCCTATATGTGAGTGTAAGTGTGTGTGTATGTTTGTGAGTGTTGTGTGTATGCCTGATGTAACATTACATATTTTCGCTAATTATTTAAAATAACACCTACAAAGACAAAAACAAAGAAAACTGAGGTGAAAATATATATGGATAACTATTATATTAATATAATTTACAGTGCGATGAAGTAAGAGTATTGTATGCTCTTCAATCTGTCTTAATCACTACAAGATTGGCACTCACAATGTAGAATCAGTTATATACTCAAATGTAAAATATGACTATTAATCTGGACACACTTACCTTTATAGTACTGTTGTTTACCATACATGTTCCTTCGGGACATGCTAGGGCTGAATTATAGAAAATGGAACGTTGCCGCGATATTTGATTGTGAAATGTTGCCACTCAAGCTAACTAACTTGGAAAACAATGTTTGACAATAGTTTTTGGAACTTTTTGGATCTACTTTTTGTTGTATTAATATGTTTATGTCTATTGCTATCTATTTTTGCTAGTCGAGTACCAGAATTCCACAGAACACATAGTTAATTCTATGTGTTTGCTTTAAGAAAAAGAAAACTAGGTTTTATTATTGAAATTGAAAATTTCTTAATACTAATATGAACCTATGTGAAGAAGCTATCTTGTTTTCGATTTGGGTTATTTTATAATGTCTAAAAAGAATAAATATTGTTTGATGGATCATCACCTAATACTTCGATGAATTTTCTTGGTCTAACACAACAGAAAGTTCATGTTTCGAATATTCTATTAAATATTACCATCATGTATGAATATTAGGGATTACATTTTAAAATTATATTGAGGAACAACCTTTTGCCCACTTATGCTGTTGGACCACTGTGGCAACGGTAGGACTGAACATTTGCTTTATATTATTTATTATTATAACATTTTGAATCTCCAACTCTATATACCTCTAGACATTAGCCTATCAGCACAATGAAGCCATCTGGATGTCTTACTCCATATTGCGAATGAAACATCGAGAAAGGCAAGTGTTGCAACTGGATCTAACGTAGTCTCACCTTTGTAGATGTGCAGTATCTGGTTTTCTTCCCCTGGATTATTGTGTCTTTAACCCTCCTGGCCCGGTTGTCATTTTAAAATGACACCACGAATTAAGGGCAGGTGCCCGGTTGTCATTTTAAAATCTGTAAGCTTGAAAGCCTATTCAGCTTGGTCTGAACGCCGTGCATCCGACGCATGTAAACAAAGCCGATCGTTACGTCACCGCACCTCCGAAAACAAGAAAGAGAAGATTCGTTTGTTATTGTATGTCTGTATGTCGTTGTTTCAGTAGTGAAAAGATTGTCATATTGCTAACATCGCCTGCAAGTGCTCTCCACTGAAATCGTCATCACAACTGAACCAGTTGACATAGAGAGCTCTACTCAACGCCAGTCTACAGATTGGAAACCGCACTACATTTATAGATGCGTGGGAAATTTCTAGCAGTTAAACTAAACAAAAATACGGTAGCCTAGGCCTAGACGTTTTTCGGCCAGATCGCCCGGGTAGCCCACACTGTCATTTTGAGAGCCTGCCCGGGCCAGGAGAGTTAATGTCTCGCAGCCTCATCACCACTATGTCGCTGTCTCATCTCACAAGCTTGGACAAGTCTCTATTATACACCATCTAAGGATCTTTTCAATCCCTAGACACTGTGGGTTGTATTGCCTATATTGAATGTGGAGATATTCATGGAAAGCTAATGTATATTTAACACAGTGAAGGTATTTTGTATGGCATGTAAGTGGACTTTGTGAAAATGTATTGAACCGTAGTTCAGTACATATTCAATCACAATAATATCTTCCCAATGACACATAGGAAGATAAAGATGCCCTCAACCCCTGACTCTTCCCAAGGTCTCTCTGCACTAGGTTCCGAGCTGTGACTCAGTCCATGTCATGCAGTTTCCGACATGATTGCACAACGTTTCTCAGCAATGCGTCACTTGGTTTTCTCCAAGGTCTCCTCCACTTACGGTTGTAATTCATCAAAACCACCACACAAGCATTTTTAATTTCAGTGAAGAAGCCACTTGCACATAGAGCCGAAACTGGTACTAACAAATTAATGAGCAGTGTACAACATTTATGTCTCGAATCAGCTTCATAGAGTAGACGCTGATATATATATAGGTTATCATACTAATGGTACCCCATGATCTTGCGAAGGCAGTTGATACTAAAGTAGTTTGTGTCTAACCAAATAACTGTTGATTGTCCATGGCTCCTAGCCATATAACAACAAAGGAAGCACCAGTGTCCTGTAGATCCGCAAATTATTCCTCCTGCATAGGTATATTGACATCACCATATACAGTACTTTTGCTGAGAAAAGTCAATAGCCCCATGTGCTAGACTGAAGCAATAAATATGAATATCATGGTTTGACTCACCACTGGTATGGATCTCATGACCAAGTTAAGTAAACTTTTCCAAGACTTTAATGTTCTCAACACATGCATATAAAAAATGCACTGCTTCATCCAATAAACCACCAAATGCTTAGTCCAAGAGACCTTCAGATTAATGGGATCTGACTCCTCGTGTAGAGCCTCAAGAGAATCAGCAGTGACCCTATTAGGATTACTGCATCATTTGCAAATCCAAGGCCATTGATCTTGAAATTATCAACTGATGCTCCGCGCTGACTATGATTGACTGCCCGGGCAAGTAACCAGTCAAAATGAATGATAAGAAGAGTGAGAACGAGCACACACCCCATTCTCACTCTTGAGAAAGGGTAGAACCAATCCGCTGTACATGGCAACACTCTCTGTTCTTGTGTAAAGTCCAAAAACCAGATCAATATTTTCCGCAGGTATCCCACAGAGTCAAAGTGGTTTCAACAATGTTGAATGTTATTATTATATTTTTAGATAAACATATAAACTGCAAGTAGCCCCCCTCTAAACTCAAACCGGTGTCTAACAAGCAGCCAGAGTTCTAGATATCAGTCAATTATTGACTTCATGTGCTTGGAAACTAGATTGCTCAAATCTTTGGCCTAGTAGCAGGAGACTCTGAATTTGCATTAATAAGATTTATTTATTTTTAATAATTTGTATATGTGTATGAAGGAGACAAAAGACAGGCTGCCCGTAAAGAGTGTCTCTACCAAAGCCAAAATAAGGACAGAGAGCCAAAGTCAAGGAACAGTTGGGGTAAAAATGCCTGGACACACAAAGTTGTTTAGCAGTTTAAGTCATAGGATGAAGGAAAGATTGATTGAGGGAAATTTCAGAGTTCAATTGTTGAGTGGAAGAAAAACTGAAAAAAATTGCTAATTCTTGGATTGGAGAGGTAGACCGAATAAGGGTGGGACTGTGTTGAAAGGTCGGTGCCTCGCATTCGCACTGAGAGAGCTTTAAAATAACACTGATGGTTGTAATAGCGATAGAAGAGTAAAAGATCTGCAACATTTAAGCGTGTAGAAAGAGATTGTAGGGTACTAGTAGGAGGAAGCGAATTGATGAGGTGAAATGGTTTTGACTCTACTCTTTCTAGAAGTGCGGTATGGGTGGAACCTCCCCACATATGCGAGCAATACTCGATACATGGGTGTGCTGTGCGCCTATTCGGAGCTAGAAGCTTAGCGGGGGTGAAAAGCCCACGGAGATGGATGAGCCCACCTAACTTCTGGGAAGCTGTCTTAGCAAGAGTGGTATTTTGGTCTTTCCATGAAAGGTCGAATGAAAAAGTTACACCTAGAGTATTGAGAGATAATAAAGGGTTAATTTGTGTATTGTTGAAGCATAATTGATAGTTGTGTGGAAGATTGCGACGGTTAGTTAAATGGAGAAATTGGGTCTTGGAGGCATTGAAAGCAACAAGAATTGATTTACCATAATCAGAAATAATTGATAGATCAGAAGATAGGCATTATATGGCCTCATTATGTAACATTTGGAGTGATTGCATGGTGGGTTGATGTGAAAAATTAGTTGAATAGTGAAGGGTAGAGTCTTCAGCATATGAGTGGATAGGACTAGAGGTACAGTTGAGGAGATTATTAATGAATATTAGAAAGATAACTGGAGACAGGACAGAACCCTAAGGAACAGCTGGAGTTGATAGGTTGAGGAAGTGATCGATGGTCGTCCACAACTGCAGCTATGGAAAGGTCAAAAAGGAAATTAGAGACAAAGGCACAGATAGAGGGACAGAAACCGAAGAAGTGTAGTTTGGAACTTAGAGATTTGTCCCGACTCTATCGAAGGTTTTCGATATCTCTAGCGCAATAGAAAAAGTCTCACCGCAGGGAGAACGACCAAGAGTTAGTAAGATAAGCAACTAGATCACCAGTAGAGAGGCCCTCAAGGAAACTGTACTGGAGATCTGAAAGTAGTTTATGGGAGGTTAAATGCTTAAGAATTTTGAGTTAAAAATAGTCTCAAAAACTTTAGAGAATCAAGAAATTAGAGCAATTGGACGTTAGTTGGGAAGCTGAGAGTGATCACCCTTCTTTGGAACAGGTTGAATGAGAGCAAACTTCCAGCAAGAAAGAAAGACGGTAGAGGGAAGGCACACACGAAAGAGTTTGCTTAGGCAGGGAGTCAGCACGGAAGATTTGTTTTTAAATTTAACAGGAAGACCACTATCCGGTCTGTACGCCTTCTTAGTATTAAGCCCAGAGAGGGCAGAATGTACATCCTTAAAAGAGATTATGATATTCAGCATAAGTAAGTGAGAGGGGGGTAGAGAGGGAGGAATAGCTCCCAGTCGGCAGCGCCAAAGTGGCACTCGCGCCGCCGGCTGGGAGGATCGGATGGCCATACTGGAGAGATAGGATAGGTATGAGAGATAAGGTTGTGATCGGAGGAGCCCCAACGGAGAGAAAGGTCTACAGCGTAAGTAGAAGGATTAGAAGTTATAAATAAGTCAAGAATGCTGGGCTGATTTCCAAGGCGGTCAGGAATTTGAACAGGGTACTGGATTAACTGCTCTAGGTCATTTAGGCTAGAAAAGATGTAGCTTGTTCACCAGGTTGGTCATTGAAATGGGAGGTGAGCCATTGGCGGTGGTGAACATTGAAAACTCCAAAGATGGATATTTCTGGGAAAGGAGAGATAGATAGAATGTGTTCCATTTTAGAAGTTAGATAGACAAAGAATTTGGAAAGTCAGTAGAATTAGGGGAGAGATAAACAGCGCAGAGATATCTAGTTTGAGAGTGACAAAAGAGCTTTAGCCAGAGAGTTGAGAATTCAGAAGAATCAAAGTTGGGAACATGAGAAAAAGCAAGATTGTCGCACACATACACGCAACATCCACCTTTGGCTTGAAATTGAGGATAGAGACAATAGGAGGATACAGAAAAGGGTTTGCTATCAATAGTTCCAGACAACTAAGTTTCGGTGATAAAGAAAATATCAGGGTTGGCAGAGGAGAGGTGGTTTTCAACAGAAAGGAAGCTAAAAGGAAAGGCCACGAATGTTGCAGAAATTCATAGTAAGAGTGAAAGATAGCGGTCCAGAGCATTTTAATGAGTCATGAGTCGGTACCATGGGCCAAACCACTGAGGGCATTTTCAGGTTCCTCTCACCCCTGGAGACTCTGAGGTGGGTCATTGGTTCATCACTTCATTTAGTGGAATTTTGAAAAGGTAGTGTGGTATGTAATGTGCAACATCACAGTAGTAGTTGCAACCATGTTGGTCACCTTGCTTATTTCAGATATGGATGGCCAGGCCCCTTTTCCAATCAAAGGGAATGGTACCTGTTTTCTGAGCAACAGACAGGACTTAATGGAACCCAGGGATCATGAACTGTCCTCCATCTTTTAGAAGCTTCTCAGGGATGCCACATATACAAGGTGCCAACCCACTCTTCAGCCTAGGCAGAATCTCTTTTACCAAAACAAAGGAGGGTTGGTCTTCGCTCAATATGAATTGATGCGATTGCGCTATCTGTCATTTGAACTGAATTGACATGTGAGGCAGATTTAGAATGTAACTTCTGGGCTTAGTAAAGAGTCCGGAGACCATTTGAAGAGTAATGAACTTTAACCTCCTCAGCATTTTCCTTACATATCTCTCTCTCTCTGCAATATACAGTTATGGTGTATGGGACACTGTGTTGAGCTCAGTCTCCAGTCAGTCTGTCGTGTTCAGTGTCTCGCCCCTCCACCAACACATTCAACAGCTGCCGGAAACACCTCATGTATGAAGGTATCTCTCAGTTCGATAGGGTCGTCCAGGTAACCAAGCCTTTCAAATTGATTTGAGACTGTCAAACCATACTTGCATACTCCTCAAGATAGCAACCATGAGATTTTGGTCAGTAGCACATAATTCAAACTCCTGCATAAACTACAATTCTGAAGTATTCTTCGACGAGTGTCTATGAAAATGTAGGCAATCTCTTTCGCTTAGCCAGTTTTGGATTACCAAGTCCATTAATGTATGTATACCTTTTGCGAGATTACCATTTGTATTCCAGGAGCCAGAGCGATGAGTACCTAAACAATTCTCATAGTCAGTCCTCCCAGTGCCAGTATCTACTTTGAATCCATCAGGACTATGGAGTTTACCGATTATGGTAATGATCCACAATATAATTAAAGCCACTATTATATTTTTGTTTCCTGAAACGTAGTGTTCACGTACGACCGAGAATAGGGGACAAAGCGACAAGATAACAATCACGACGGAGTAGCTACATAGATAAGCGTTAAATTGGTAGGAGCTTGGAAAATATATCTTTAATCTTCATTTTCAACAATGCACTCCGTAGTCTTAGTTGTACTAGTTTAATGCTATGGTTTAGTGTTTTGTGGAAATCTGTAAATGTATATGTAATAAACATCATACCATTCTATTAATTAATGACTAGTCCGAAAATGAATGCAAATTTGTCATATACTTTCATATCGAGTTAATATATTTATATATTTATACAGTGATAATTTGTTGAAATTAACGTATCTTGTTTGCAACGACTTGTTTCTTGACAAGGTTGTGTGTTTTGCGGAAATCTGAATTTAATTGTGTATTGTGTTATAACCGACCGAACAACATATCAATGTCTATTCCCCAGATTAATGCAAATGTGGGAGCACCTTGCATATTGAGTTACAGTGAAACGTCATATAGCCGGAAATCTATCAACCGGAATGACCCAACAACCGGCAGTCTGTGGTAGTGGAATAACATAAGTTGTGCACCAACTTGCACTTCTGTATTAACTCCTTTTTACTCAATTTGAATCATTATGTGTATTTTATGACTCCCTAACACTTTATCAACAACTACAATACGATGTAACATGAAGCTGGCCAATAAAACATAACACATCTTTACTTGGACTAAAAGAAGCCCAGACTGGTGATTTACACTTACGTGTTGTGTGTGCGTTCTTGTGTGGCTATGCTGGCCGCCAATATACCAACCAATATATAAAATATATATGTGTATTTTTGACGCCCTAACCCTTAATCTACACCAACGGCTGCCTCAGTGGTACCGTCCCTGCCTGCCACCCAGCAGACCGGGGTTCAATTATCGCTCAGGTTGATGAAGGTTTTCTGAGACAAAGCCGGCGGTTACCATCTCCCTTGAGCAAGGAGATGGGTTTTTGTCATTGATGATAATGTCTAGGAAGCGGGACAATATGAGCCAAAAACTCAATTCCTGTCAAACTACAATTATGAATACAGTTATAAATACAACTACATCTGCGATGTAACATGTAACCTGGCCAATAAAACACATAAAGTATCTTTACTTGGACAACAATATGATCAGACTGAAGATTCACACTCCCGTGTTTTGTTATGTTGTTCTTGTGTCTCTATGCCGGCAGCCAATCTATCAACTTAAATACAAATGTCCACGTAAGTTTACTATTATTACAGTGTTATAAATGCTATATTCCTCATAAACATATTAATGTATATAAAAACAAGGTTAAGTTATATATTTGTTATGTATTTCATTCCGTAAACGAAACTCAGGTTTGTGTGAGTGTGTGTGTGATCCCTGAATTTGGATGCTTTAATGTTTATTTTGTTGATTTTTTCTCCATAAATATGCCATATAAAATGTTATAGCATCACTAACTCACACTGAGCAAAATACTTCAATCGGTTACTCTAGCCTACCCTAATTGTCATTTCGCTTACAGTACAATTCCCCCATGTTATCTATATAGTGATCGATAGTACCGGCACATTAGTACACCGGTAAACAAAATAAAACACAATAGATGTGAGCTTCACGAATCGGTTTGTTTGAGATTACTCTGTTGATTTGTGTTTATTTTGAAGTATTGTTTAGTAGTATAGTTTGGAAATCTTGTCGTTTACTTATCACCTTGAACACTGCAATCATTCATAAAAAGCAACCGTAATGTCAGTTTCCCCATTCTGCAATTTATTGATGCCATGAATAGTCACGGGTTTAGTAATTCATACACAGCAATTTTATGACTTAAATTGTATGCTTCAATATATTCAGACGACATGTTTTCATTGTTTCGCGAATTAAGCAAAGTCAAGCCAAGCATAAAAAGGGTCACTTTTCATGAGGTTATAAAGTCACAGGTGCTTGTTTTTATAGTAGTCAGAAGTCAGAGAAGTAATCAGAAAGTCGTGGGTGGTCTTGGCAATTCGTGGGATGCCACTTCCAAGCTCATCCTCATTTCTCCGTAAGTTGTCGCAGATCGCCAAGGTTGTCAACCTTCAAATACCGGGACAGTTCGCAAGGCTCTATTGGTACACTGTAATTACTTTCTGAGGGGGTCCCTCAGAGAGTGCCGAGCGCATTACTGAGGTAATCCTTTTAGGCATGGAAGCATACATCCCATTCTCTCTCTCAAACTAACTCTCAACAATTTAGGTTTACTCACGCTTGTTCTACCGCTGTCCGCAATAAGGAAGAAGCATTCAAACGGCACCGTCGCTTTTAAACTCAAGAATCCCATGTTTTATATGTTTCTGCCCAGAATCAAGCCAAATCTGTCTTTCAAATCACCAACAAACTCTTTCATCAATAAGAAATGCTTGAACTTTCCAACTCAAGCTTTTTCCAAGATTTTGGGCATCTAGTAAAAAAACTCTCCAATAATTTTTCTTCCTCGTCTTTCCCTCCTTTTATCCAATTTGACGGTACCACCCACCGTCACCTCTTCCTCCGCTCAAACTTTTGCTAAAATCTCTACCTTGGATGATTCCAGCGCTACTCCATCCTCTTCACCCCCTCTCGCTTACTTATGACTAAAATCATAATCTCTGCTAAGGATGTACTTTCTACCCTCTCTGGGCTTAATACTAAGAAGGCGTACGGACCGGATGGTGATCCTCCTGTTGTACTCAAAACTGTTCTTACGTGCTGACTCCCTGCCTTCGCAAACTCTTTTGTCTCTGCCTTTCCTCTAACATCTTTCCTTCTTGCTGGAAGTTTGCTCTCATTCAACCTGTCCCAAAGAAGGAGAACCGCTCTCAACCCTCCAACTATCGTCCAATTGCTCTCATTGCTTGCATGTCTGTAGTTTTTATACTATTCTTAATTCAAAATTTCTTAAGCATTTATCTTCCCATAATCTACTTTCAGATCGCCATTATGGTTTCCTTAAGGGTCGCTCTACTGGTGATCTTCATGCTTATCTTACAAACTCTTGGTTATCCTCCTTTCTGGACGGGACTTCGATGAGGCACTATCTACTACGCTAGACATATCAAAAGCCTTCTATAGAGTCTGACACAAATCTCTAATTTCCAAACTATCCTCCTCCATTTTGTATCCCTCTATCTGTGGCTTTGAATCTAATTTCTTTTCTGACTGCTCCATAGCTGCATTTCTGGACGGCCATCGCTCACTTCCTCTACCTATAAACTCAGGTGTTCATCAGGGTTCTGTTCTGTTTCCAGTTATCTTTCTAATATTCATTAATGATCTCCTCAACTGTATCTCTAGTCCTATCCACTCATATGCAGATGAATCTACCTTACACTATTCCACTATTTTGTTCACATCAACCCAACATGCAAAAAACTCAAAATCCAAATCCAAAAATCCAAAATTCATGTGAGAGGGAGATGACACGCCTCTCTTCTGAATTATCAGTTATTTGTTATTGGGGCAGAGAAAATTGTGTTACTTACAATGCCTCACTCTATCTATCCGTCGCAATGCTCCGCAAGACTAGCAATTACTCTTCAACAATACACAAATCAACCCTTCATCTTCTCTCTTTATTCTAGGTGTATCTTCTTCATCCAACTTTCTTTGAAAGATCATATTCCCACTCTTGCTAAAGCAGCTTCCCAAAAGTTAGGTGTGCTGAACCGGCTCCATGGGTTCTTTACCCTAGCACAGCTTCTTGTTCTGTATCGGGGCACATTGTGTTCATGTATCGAGTATTGCTTGCATGTGTGGGGAGGTTCCACCCATACTGCAGTTCTCGAAAGAGTAGAGTAAATAAAAATTGCCTCATCAACTCGCTTCTTCCTACTAGTTCCCCACAATCTCTTTCTACACGCTGCGATGTTGTATCTCTTCCACTCTTCTATTGCTATTACAATAATCAATGTTCTTCAGAGCTCCCTCAGTGCATGCTCCCTCCCTTGCGGCGAGTGCGAGGCTCCCGACTTTCAACACAGTCCAATTCCTATTCTGTCCAGCTTTCCAACCCAAGAATTACCAAACTTTCTTGGTCTTCATTCTACTCAACAAGTGAAACATTGATCTCTCTCCTTTAATCAATCTTCCCTTCATCCTATGACTTAAACTGCTTTAAACTTTGTGTGTCCAGGCCTTTTGACCCCAACGTCCCTTGAATTTGGTTCTCACTCTTTTGGCTTTGACGGAGACACTCGTTACAGGCAACCTGCCTTTAGTCTCATTCATGCCCATAACATAAAATGTCCAAAACTACACCGTAGCGCTTCCGTTTGACAGCAAAATCGGTGTCAAAATCTCAAGATTTATTACGATTTAACCCGGCAGCTGCGGGGAGACTCTTAAGAGGTTTTACTGGGCGACTGCAGGGAGACTCTTAAGATCCTAGGCCTAAAAATACACTTTTGAAAGGCCCCAGTAGCACTTAAAACATTTTTTTTTTTTTTTTTTTGTCCCTCCATACCTGATATCACTCCTTCACATCTGTCAAAATCCCCTCCTTTCCCCCCCCCCCCTTCAATTATCACCTATTTTTCCTCTTATTGCCATCTTTATTGGTGTATTTATCATGCCAATAACTGCAACCCGGTTCCAGGGTGTGGTGTTATTGCTACCGAGTGTGTTGGGTAAGGTAGGGTGTGGGTGAATGAGTCAGTCAAGCTTGAAGCCTTGCGAGGGAAG
This sequence comes from Paralithodes platypus, assembly GCA_032716605.1. NCBI lineage: Eukaryota > Metazoa > Arthropoda > Malacostraca > Decapoda > Lithodidae > Paralithodes > Paralithodes platypus. The sequence continues at coordinate 11,519,281 of CM064563.1, read as the reverse complement.
GGTCTGGCTCGCTCTGCTCCACAATTCATGAATGGACCAGCCGACTATAATTCGCGATTTTGACCATACAAACACTATTCCCACTTGTTTTATTGTTGTTACATGTTACTATCTTCATATTAGAAGTAAAATAGGCGCATATGAATAAGTATTAATTCTATTTATGGTAAATTAACAATCTTAGTGAGGAATGAATCAAAATACCTACGCACAGGGGTATGGTGTATACTACAGGGGCTGTGCAGCTGAGAGGTTAGGGTTCATGGCAAGTCGGGTTGTGATTCTTGTTGGTGGGAAAGGTGCTTAATTTTGATAGGAGCAGTTTTTTGTCTTCTAAATCACTCTCCTCAGTAGGAGCATACACCACCGTAACATAGTTGAAGCCTAGTGTTGAGTATGTTTGAATCACGCCAGCATTATACATCCGTGAACTGTAGTAAACCCCAATACTGAGGGGAATAAACGAATGTATTGGATACATATGTATTACAGTACACTGTCGTATCACCTTATGTTTTTTTTATATAAAATTGCGAAATTTTCATTTAATTCTTGCTAACATTATACATATTTATTTAGTTTAGGAAGGAATTATCCACGAAGAAAGGGGTACACACTGTTATGATATAGGATTTGTCATCCACAGGCCCATCCTAATATGAATCAAATAGGCTAATAGTAGCCCAAATAATGTGTCATATACATAAGCATACAGCATCATATACTAATGGGTTCACTTGGTCACTGCACTCCATACTTTATTATTGCCATTCCTACCTTACTTCATAATACCATTATTCCCCAACTCTTAGTTATCCCTTCCCCACCTTTCAGTCACCCTGATTCACCCTCACACTCGTAAATTCCTCTATGCAATATGTATGTATTATATGTATGTATAGACTCAGGCACATACCCCATAGCTGGGTGTGGCCGACTCGAAACAGAGCCCGAACATAAACAACATTTAAAGTTCCAATTCTTAGGGTCCGGGACCACTTTTGCGTTCCCTCGCCCCATCTTCTGTTTTGTCTAGTAGGTGAATTATACAATGGGAGGAGGATTCATAGGCTCCCGCCCCCGAAGTAGGATAAGTAGTACAGGGAAAGAGGCAGACAGACACGGCTAATGTTGGTTAGAAGATGCCAAACCTCACTCTGGACAGGACCATAACAATCTGGTATAGATAATAGTCAGGGTGCAATAATCGTTTTGTCTAACAATTAGATTTATGTCCATTTTGCTTCTAACCATATATCGTAAAAAAAAAAAATATATATATATATATATATACAGTATATATATATATATATATATATATATATATATATTAAAATACCCAAAAAAAGGAAAGAACCTCAGACAGGAGAGACCGAAGGAGTGGAAGAAGAGGAAGTAAGACCGAGTAAGAGAAAGGAACAAAGAGACCCAGAAAAAGAAAGGACAAGGACAGAGAAACCAGCATCCACCACAACACCACCAGGAGTGAGAACTGAGCGATCTCTGCCATACCCATAGCTTACTCTGACTGTTCCTTGTACTTACATATTTTCTAGATCTCAAGTGACGGCGTCTCTTCCGTGGATTGACCTCCCAATCTACCAAGATTGGAAGCCAAAGCATCACATTTTTTCCTTTGCCCTTCAACTTTCTCTTCATAATTGCTTAGGGGCACAGGGCCCTGGGTGGGGCTTTGGTTTCCCGGGCGTTTCCGCACCCTCCTCCCGCCATGGAGTGGCTTCGGTCACCCGGGCTTTATTGTGGTCGGCAGGGAGGATTCTGTGGGGGCGCTCGGTTATGGCCTTGGCCTTGTTCGGGGCCTTGGGGCTCTTCGGCCAGGCAGCTTGGGGAACAACAACAACAACAACAACAACACCAGGATCTGCATCAGTAGCGAAACTCAGGAACAGACGAATCGCTATGCTGAAGGACACACAGAAGGAGGAATATCCACCCACACCGGGAAAGACGATTTGCCCCACGACGTCCCCTAAGAAGAAAATAGTCTTCCGCCAACCCTTTTGAGAGAAACAAGACACTATATATGTTTTCCTTTTTGCTATCTTCTTTACTGTTATGTACCATGTATAATAAATAATAAGATATGCCATGTATGATAAGTTATAAGATCTGTTATTAATATTAAGAATATAATCAACCCGTATGAGATGAATAAGCTATGATGTTTTGTGAAAACCTAACTATGCAATATTAATATGAAGTAGTACATCAATAGATCTTTGGGACATAGTTTCCTACACACACATATATGTCTTTTTTGACCCTCTGACTATCTCTTCTAATTATACAAACCACAAGCTCTTCTTTCTCATAAGTTTATATGCATATCAGATAGTACCAAAGTAGCCACCACACAGAGTGGCGGTGGTGTTCTTCTAACACACGCCGGAAGCCAGCGGCTCACTCGCTAAGCTCATCAGGAGTACCAACCCATTCTGGGAATGACGCCTCCTTAAATACTATATTAATAGATAGTTTACAATGCTATAGTTGATGAATCATTGTCAACATAAATCATACTAACAATGATACATAAGTAGATCCTCATTTCAGACCCTGTGAGTGAGTATGATATATATAAAATACTTCGCCCTGCACTTCTTCCTTTTGTTTTGCACACAACACTAGCATCCTGCTCAAGTTAAGAATTAAGGAACTCTTTTCCTTGAACCAAGTTATTGTTTTCCAAGGCTCTATTGACCTATAATTATTTGCTTTTCCATTGGTGAAGTACCTTTACAGGTAAGATGTACTTTGACATGAACACCACCGTGTAACTTAGTAAATTGATTTAGAAAGAAAATATCTTGACCACCAGAACAAGAAGGTCCTATAAACCTCTCTAGGGATACTTCCCCATGCCCTTACCATCCTATATGTTAGCAAGGATCCCTCGCAGTAATCCTCAATACCAGGTCAAGATAATTTAGGAGAGTTAAGCAATCTTAAGGCTTCTTGAGTACTGGCATCCCACCTTTAGAAGTCTTAGAATTAAACCTCCATTCAGTTGGACCTACGGTATCCCGAAAGTCTGATATACTGTCTGCGAGCTAAAAATCCTATTTTAGGGATCTTTGTTGGTTGCGGCATCCCATCAGCTAACATAGAGACTCTTGATAGGCGGTGTCTACTAAAATTATAGTAGTGAAGTGACTGGCATCCCAGAGCTTCATTTCTATTATTTAGTTACCGAAACTGTGGCCTGTTACAGGAAACTTTGTTACCACTGGCATCCCAGTGATTAACATAGCTTCTGTTACTTTTATAAAGCTTTCCTTAACCTGGAAAGAAGGACCTATGGCATCCCGCCCCTTCCTCTCTAGTTAAAGAAAGTCCACCTGCACCCTCTCTAAAAGAAGTTGAGGAGAACGGCATCCCGTCCTCAATATTCTCTAGAGTGAAAAGTGCTAAGTCCTACTCCAGGAACTTTGTTACTACTGGCATCCCAGTATCTAACATTGTCCCTTTTGTTAGGTTCCACTTCCCTTAGTAAAAGTGGAGAGACTCAGGCATCCCGACCTCTCTATTATTACTCCTGGAAGTGAACCCTGTGACAGTGTCCTTTCAGAGGAACTTTGTTACTACTGGCATCCCAGTATCTAACATTGTCCTATTTAATAGTGGCCCCATCATCATTGACGATATTGCCTATTAATATAATAGTCTCCCTTCAACACCCGCGGCAGCAGTTTTGAATCTCCCCCGCAGAAGGGTCAGGGAGTACTCCTTCATATGTGCACGCTTAATTCTCTTATGGAATCATCTTATGATTGGGTACCCTACAGAATAAATTTCGTAGAAAATAGAAAAGAAAATTTTAAATTAATATCTGTTATATTATGGCTTTCCATGTGTGGATTTCCTGTGCGTGGCTTTTATACGCAGGCCCCCTAGCGGCCATAACTTCCTTCTCCCTTCCGCGGTCGTACCTGGCGGGCGGGTGTCCCTTGTGCTCCAGCTTCATTCATCGTTCCTTCGCTTATCGTGAGTCCTTACTCATTTGTATACATCTGCATTGTAGTGAACAAGGTTTAGATTAGCTAGCATGGGCTGCCCCATTGGTACGTCCGCAGGAAGTGTGTAAATTAGGGTACTATTGTAACAAGGCGCCTACGTATCCCAGGATCTACGCGCCACGTGTATTATTATTGTGTTGTTTTGGCGCCTTAGCTTTTTATATTATAGCTAGGAGGCCACCATTCTACAAGATTATGCTTCAGGCCGTCACTTTCAGGCAGTTGCATATTAAATTGTTGATTTTTTAGTAAATGCTCTAGTTCAAGGGTGGCTGCACGTGGTGCGGAGCCTTCTAGAGTTCGTATTTGCTTCTGGGCCCCTCTCGCGGGCCTCCCCCTCTGCATGCTTCTGCTGCTGGGTCGTCGGAGCGTCAGTTCATCCTGTGTTGTTTCGTCGGGCCTCGTGGCAAGCCTCATTAGGGGTCTCCAATATATGCTAGAGGTAATTTATTATTAAAAATTCTCTGTTATTATTATTATGCCTATGTGTGCCCCTGAATTGTGCTTCATGTGTGCGCTACATGTTTTGTTGGAGGTCTTTTGGGAGACGTCCTGTTACGTCCTGGGATATATAAACACTGGGCTCTTTCTATTGGACTAGGTATGCGGCAACAAGCAACAACGGAAAACGCTAAATCCAACCCTTATCTATAAACCCAGGCAACAAACCACCCTAAACCGTCAAGAGTCCTGCCTGGACAACAAGGTATCCTATGACTCGGTTACAGGGTGCACGCACTATAGACTGCTGATAGTCAAGCAGGCTATATAAAAGATCACACAATTAAGTTGACTTAAAGCTTCAAGGAAAAGATAGATAACGGAATTAAATTGCAGAAACAATTTAATAACAAACTAGAAGAAAGTACATTTAACGTTACGTTAATTAATACAACTAATCACCCCTGCGTGAAAGAAGGTGAAAGCAAACAGTCCTCAAAACATCGTACAGGTAGACAAGATGCGGTTTCTAAACTGCATGCGGCTACTGTAGGATCTGATGCTTAGCAAAGAAAGTACGTTACGGATTTAGAGAACTCTTAACTCATAAGCAGGAATAAATACTAGTGATAGGCCATACAGTGTATAATGGCATAGGTATAATTAAATAAAGGCAGCAACTCGCAACATAACCACATACAGGTGTGCTTCTCACTCTTAGTCAGGCAAGCCTGCTCGGACAGAGTCTCTAAGCCACACCCTGACTCACAATGCTCACAAAAACGGTAAACTGTGGCACAATAACAAGCATACAGAGATGATAAACCCCTAGCTGTTAATCTGCCAGGCGGCAGAGGTCTAGCCGGAAGGATATAGGCTTCGGATACCCGGGCTGAGCCACCTGCTCTAGCCTAGGGACGTTCCCAAGTCTGTGCGCCAAATACTCTAATTGAAAGGGTGCTCTCTTGAGAGACTCAGATCCCAAGTATCTGACTCTCTCCTGGCGACCCTAAAACAAAAGCAAGACGTGCTAGCGCAGTGCTGAGTGGACTAGGCAAGGGCCCTCACACAACACAACACTAGACACACAGGGACACAGACAAGAAAATGCCCCCAGACTCCCACGGGTATCCTAGTAAAGTCGTGCGGGTCCACAGGACTCGCACCAGCAGACTTTACTTAAAGGATCGCAAAAAGCCTCCCCTCCGGTCTAGCCCCTGCTAACCTGACACAAGAACACACTAGCAAGCATGAAACCACCAAATATGAGACAACAAAAAAGCTTCCTAGGTCTCATTAACAATTACGTCTCTGCATAAAGCCCAAAATCCTATCTAATTATCTGAGAGCTCGTCGTTAATACAATAATAGATATAAGGTCTATCAAGGGGATGGGATAATTAAATAGATTGGTGAAGTAGTGGAAGGAAGGTATACAAAGTAAGAGAGAAAGTTTCTAAGTGGGGTTGAGAGGGATAGATATCAAGGGGGTCCGAAGGGTACGACAGTGAGGTGAGCTCTGAGTCTTGAATCTGTCTGGACCCCACCCTAGGCATGCAAAACACATCCCATGCTTGGCAACACTCAACACAGTTGCCGGGTCAAAATCCTCTACCCCGTGCGTGAGTCGAAACTAAGCCTAACGTTGCAATCAAATGCATATGGCAACGTTTTCAGGCTCGTCCCAAGCTGGCAAGCGAAACAACGTCCCAAGCCGGTCTCTCTCTCCTGCTCGTCTCCTCCCGCCCTCACTAGACTTACATCTTATATATTATAATGAAATAATCAACTATCGAGAATAAAATATACTAAGATGCGTTGGTTAAGAATAAGGGCAGCTTCAAGCTGTGAAACAACATAAGAATATCCCAGACATTAGTTACGTTGTCGTAGGATGTATACTAAGGAAAAGCCTGCCGGCCGGCTGCCGCCAGCCGGTTTCTAAACGGCTGGGCAGCCGACGCGCGCGCATGCCCGCACGTGGCTACTATGCAGAAGCGTCACACCTCCCCCAAGATATAAGACCCTTGACTAAGTTCTTCATATCTAACAGAAAGCTTCTCATAGTACCACACACTGTTGCGACACAAGGCACTATATATTAAAAAAAATAAAGACTGTTGCGCTCCACCGAGCAAGTTCAACTAACTTAGCGACAATAAGCGAAAACATTCAACTTAGATACTGCTACAACATCTTATACAAAATTCTACACGTTATAAAAATAAAGAGTTTTTATAAGGTTTTTGCTTTTTTTTAATTTGTTTTTTTCGGCTGAACTACAGTGACAGCCTATTTTCCTCCACACTCAACCCTCAATCCTGTAGCAGTCTAACCAACATCATCCACCCTTGATAGACAATCCGCTATCACGTTATCAGAACCGGCGATATGGCGTATGTCCAAATTATACTCCTGAAGCATGAGTGACCACCTGGTCAGCCTCATATTCCGGTTATGAAACTGATTCAATAATTTCAGAGGGTGATGATCGGTATAAACCACTACGACTGGTCCGAAAGCAGGAACATATACATCGAAGTGCCTGAGCGCCAGCACTATCACCAGGAGTTCTTTTTCAATTACAGAGTAATTCCTTTGTGCACTTTTGAATTTTTTACTGTAAAAACTCACTGGATGTTCGATACCTTCATCATCTGTCTTTAACAAGACAGCCCCAGCCCCTACGCCACTGGCATCAGTCGCCAGCTGAAAAGGTCTGCTGAAGTCGGGGGCCCTGAGTATGGGGTGGGTACATAACAGGTGTTTCACCAAGGAAAACGCCTCTGCACACTCAGGAGACCACCGGAACTTCTTGTCCTTAGATAATAAGTCAGTTAAAGGTGCAAGTACAGTCGAATAGCCTTTGATGAAGCGACGATAATAGCCTATCATACCTAGAAACCGCATGATTTGTTTCTTAGTCGTAGGCTGGGGAAACTGATCGACGGCTTTGATCTTTGTCTGTGGAGGGCACACCTGACCCATCCCCACCTCGAACCCCAGGTACAAAACTGTGGCTTTGACAAAATCGCACTTACCCAGGTTTACCACCAAACCTGCTTCATTCAGCTTATTAAAAAGCTGTCCGATGTGAGCACAGTGACTGTTAAAATCATCGTCGTATATTATGACATCATCTAGGTACACCGTACAGTTGGGAATGTCGGCTACAATGTCGTTCATTAATTTCTGAAACGTTGCAGGGGCATTTTTCAGCCCGTATGGCATAACATGGCAACGATATGTGGCACCGTCCACCACAAACCCACACACCTCTCGCGCTCGCTCAGACAAGGGCACTTGCCAATAACCCTTAACAAGGTCTATCTTAGTGAGGAACTTGGCTTTTCCTATCTTATCCACACTGTCGTCCACGCGAGGGAGAGGGTAGGCATTTGTGGGGGTTAAACCATTCAACCTGCGGAAATCTATACAAAACCGCACCTTGCCATCTGGTTTGGGCTGCAGTGTGACTGGGAAGTCCACCTTACTGCACCCTCAGAAATCAGCCCACGTTTCAGCATATAATCCAGCTCTTCCCTAAGTGCTGGTAATTTAATAGGGGGAACACGATATGGCACTGATTTAAAGGGCGGGTGGTCCCCAACATCGACATCGTGCACCGCTTGAGTAGTGAGGCCAGGATGCTCCGCGAAAACAGCTGGGTTTGAATCAAACAAGTGCTGCACAGCTACACGCTGTTGCTCAGGCAGGTGCAATATCAACTCGTGAGCCACTTGTCTAGAATTCCCCGCCCACTGATCCGCGGAAATATGACAATCCCAATTATCCTCCCCCGCAGCTTGACTGTCCCTTCCTCCTTCTCCACCACGATCGCTGCAGATCAACACTGGGACAGTGAGAGGCTCGGAGGGGCGCCTCACATACTCTTTCATCAGATTTACATGGCAAAGTTGGTTCTTTTTCTTACGATCAGGAGTAGCTACTAAATAGTCGAGATCAGAAACCTTCCTTACAACCCGATACGGACCAGAATACTTGGCAGACAAGGGGTGTCCCACCAGAGGCAGTAGTATCAGTGCCTCTGCAGGAAGGAAAACGTGGGATTCGTCGACACCTGGGACAATTTCTACTACGATGACTATTTGTTTTCGGACGATGGAGTTCATCTGAACCAGGTGGGAGCATCACGTTTTGGGCGTCTTCTCAACGATGCGGTGAAGGATTTTCGGAGAAGAAATCGACTCAGCACAGGACAACCAGGAAGGAGGACCGAAGACAGCGAGGGCGGCAACCTGCGAAGGAATTAAATGTTAATCTGTCAAGAACCGCGAATTTGGATAAAGCTCCACCAACACGACCCAAATTCAAAACCGCCAGGGATAACGACCGAGGACCGATGGCAGCCATGAATGTAAATGTAGATCTGATCAGAACCAAAAATTTGATTAAAGAACGTTCTGTGAGTTCTAAAACCGCAACTTTAAAGGTTTTCTATGCAAACGCTCGTAGCATACGCAATCAATTTTCAGATTTAGAGGAACTAGTGTTTACTGAAAATTATGATGTGATTGGTATAACAGAATCTTGGCTCAATACAGTAGATAGAGACTTTTTAGCAGAGTATTCACTTCCCGGTTATGTAATGTTTGAGAAAAGCCGAATAAATAAAAATGGAGGTGGCGTTTTATTTTATATCAAAGAAAGTCTTAACCCGACCCTCTTGTCAAAACCTCAAATTGTGAACGTCGACACATCTTTTGTGCTAATAAAGAATAATAAAGGTACAAAAATAATACTTGCATTAATATACAGACATCCAGCTCAATCAGTGTAAACTGACCGAGAAATTTATGAACAAATTGCAGATGTAAGTAACTCACAAGATACCATATTTTTTGGCGACTTTAATTTACCTGTGACCAAGTGGGGCGATACTCTTACTTCACACTCCGGACATGACTTGTATACGAACTTGCAAGAGAGTTCGCTTTATAAATTTGTTCGAACACCGACCCGTGGTAATAACGTTCTTGACATTGTACTTGCAACAAAAGAAGAATTAATAGAGAATCTGAATGTTGGTGATGAATTCAGTAACAGCGACCATCGTACGATAACTTTCACTTTAAACTTTACTAGTAACGAACCAAATAGTAGCATCGAAAAAGTCCCTAATTTCAAGAAAGCAAACTTTCATAAACTTAGAGCTATGTTTAAAGAAACTGACTGGAGCTTTTTTATTAACAATAACGACATAAATACATCTTGGAAGTTATTCGAAACCACTTACCTAAAAGCAGTGCAAGACTGCATACCATCGAAAATACGGCGTCCAGGCCATAATAATAAGCCCAAATGGTGGAATAAAGATATTTCAAACTGCCTGCTTGCTAAAAAATTTGCTAATGATAGATTAAAATCCTCACAAAATGACGAAGAACGGGTGAAATTTGTAGAGCTACGACGCAAAGCCAAAAAGTTCATTAAGCAAAGTAAAAAGACCCTAGAGTTACATATTGCGAATCAAAGTAAAACAAACCCGAAAGAATTCTATAGTTATATCAGAAAGAAAAAAGTAGTTACTTCAACTGTTGGACCGTTAGTCGATGAAAATGGAGAATACACCAAAGACGAAGTACAAATGAGTAATGCCCTCAATACCTTCTTTGCATCAGTTTTTACAACAGAAGACCTCAGTGATATCCCTACACCATCGCCGATTCAGATTGATAATTCAGATGTTCTAAGCAATATCACCGTTACAGAGAGAGAAGTATTGAATTGTTTAGATAAACTCAAGGTAAATAAAACGCCTGGACCTGATACAATCTCGCCTAGAGTTCTAAAGGAAGCTAAGGATGAGCTCTCCAAACCACTGACATTACTATTCAATAAATCCTTGCAGTCTGGAACTATGCCTGATCAGTGGAAGATAGCCAACATAACACCGATATTCAAAAAAGGCAGCAAATCCCTACACAGTAACTATCGTCCAATTAGCTTAACCTCAGTTGTATGTAAAATGCTAGAAACGGTCATAAGAGACAGACTCGTAAATCACTTAGAGGAAAATAACATACTTAAAGATACGCAACACGGCTTTCGTAAAAAACGTTCCTGTTTAACAAACCTCTTAGACTTCTTCCACGATATCCTCAACCTCTACGATGAGAGTAAAGCTGTAGATATTATATACCTTGATTTCAAAAAGGCCTTTGACAAAGTCCCCCACAAACGTTTACTGATAAAACTAAAAAGCGCATGGAATACAAGACGGTGTGTTGAAATGGATTAGAAAAATTGGCCCAGCGACAGAAAGCAAAGAGTAGTCATAAAACGGTAAGGCATCTAAATGGACCAATGTAAGTAGCGGGGTACCCCAGGGATCGGTACTAGGACCAATTCTCTTTCTAATTTACATCAACGACATAGATGAAGGTCTCACCTGTACAATCTCAAAATTTGCTGACGATACAAAAATTGCAAATAGCGTACTCTTAAAAGATCACGTTGACGATATGCAACACAATCTAGATAAATTGTCACATTGGGCCCAAATTTGGCAAATGAGTTTCAATTCGGATAAATGTAAAGTACTACATATCGGATACCTAAATGAGAAAGCAAACTATTCGATGAATGGCACTCAGCTTAAGAATATAAACGGAGAAACCGATCTGGGAGTAACAATATCGAGTAACCTAA